>KI628779.1:6037-51489 GCA_000503235.1 Sclerotinia borealis F-4128
CCTTTCGAAAACTTGAATAACCTAAGATTATCAATATAAAATCACAAAATCGATATAATATAGATGAGGTTAGTATAATGGAGGATCAGGGTTTTAATAACCTAATAGTAGGAAGCTCTTAGTGTTGTTATATTCAAAAAAAATAATCTGATTCAAAAGTTTGGATATCTTTTATTGAGTATATTTCGGTAATAAAAAGGGTCTTTAAATTATTTGTTATTTTCAAGAGAAAAATTGTTCAACAATAATGGTTTCCTATTGATTTTGATCTTTATAAGGATTAGAACTTCATTATTATAGAAAATAGATAAATTATTAATATTACAAGGTTAGAATAGTTAGAAAAGATATTTATACCTTAAACTATCCTTTTTGAATTTAGTAATATATAATTATTTATATTGGATAAATATAGAAATCATAAAACTATATCTTTTATATATAAATGCTTTGAATATAATATATATCTTTTATTTCTATTACTATATATATTCTACATCCTATAACCATTAGATTCATCAATCTTCTCATCTCTGAAAAATGCCTATCGATATATATTCAATAATTTGAATTCATTTTTTTAATTCTATACCAATAAAAAAACGTAGCTTTTTTTATTATTATTAGAAGGCTAGAGCAAAAGCTTTAATAATTTATAATATCAAAGCGAAATAAAAAGCATCGGATCTATGATCCAAAAACTATACTAAACCTCTTATGAGTCGATTATTGTTTAAAAACAGTAACCAAAAGGTTTTATTGATTAATCTAGTATCTAATAATAATCCCTAGTTTCAATAGAATATAAAGGTGTTAATTATTGTTTGAAAAACCTTTCAAAAAGCATTTGATCTTCGATTATATATATTAACTATGATCCAAGAAAAAGAATCTAATTTGCTAATAAGATGATTGCTTTTTCAAAATATTATTAAGGTTTTTGATATCAAAAATTATAGATTTATAGTATTAAAGAAACGAATAAAGCAATTGGAGTATCAATTGGAGATAGTTATATCTAAAAAAAGGTATAAGATTGTGATTAATCCAAATATCAGGTTTATAAGGATTAGAGCTATTAGGGAGGCGCAAATCGTGGCTGGGGACTGTGGAATTATTGCAGAGGATAGTAATAATACAATTGAAAATGATGGTACAGGCGATTTTATTTCAATTGAATAGTTATTGAATTATATGGTTTGGGAGGTAGAGAGTTTTTGTTTTATCGGATGGCCGAAAAGTGGGGTAGTTGACTTAGGAGCAATAACTGGAAAATAGCGGTTAACACAATTCATTGTTTATGTGCAAGTTGAGTTGGGTATCGTTGGTTGAGGTTCGATGACAGCAAAACAATACAAACTATTATCTGTTCAACTCTCAAATACTGTCTCGTTGCGACAATTATGCACATTTCAAGTTGAATAATCATTACCGCATGTTGTCTGGTATTAAATCATGCTGCAGTTACCAAATCTAGAGAATAATAGTTGGCCATTCCTTGGTCATGACGGCACAGCACTTTGATATATTTTTATAATCTTGGATCTTACTGTATATGCTACCCTGACTCTGACAAAATACGCTAGTGATTTAAAAAGCTTATATATATTATATATAGCCTGGAAACTTATCAGATAAGACGATATAGTCCCGGCTCGGAATAAGGAAAGCTCTGGACGAATAATAAATTTTGATTAAAAGGGAATGATCATCTCATATCTCGTTTAACAAATCCATTTTTCTAGTTCATCCGAAGATTACATCATAGACTCATAGTACACAAACTAGCGCCCCTTCTCAAAGTATATTTTCTACGCTAAAAAACCATTGGTTCCCTGAGATTCTGCCTGTTTGCGCTCGAGCTTCTATTGGTTCACTCAACATGATTACGTCAAATTCAAGATTGATCAGACGTGCAACATATTGAGAGGAAGATTCTAGATCGGGATCTATATTCCTCCAGATTCACTTATATCAAGCACGCTAACGAATATAGCCATCTATACCATCCGATGTTTGACTGCCGTCGCTAATTTCTGTTGCCCTTTCCCGATTCGTGGTATCGTTACTAAATTGGGAGTCCTGGTGAAGCTTCTTAGAACCTATATTTGCGCTCGTGAATCCATTGGCCAACTTGGAAGAACTACTGTTTGCGCTTGCAACTTCATTGGTTTTTCTAGCATGATTACGTCAACTTCAAGAATGGATAACATTTTGCAGATATGCAACCAAATCCTCCAAGAGTCTAGGCAGAGAGCCGGATTGGTTCGGATCTGGTAAAACTCCGTCAAGATCGCGGAAAACTTAGCGGATCCATTCACTGACGTAGTGTATTGGACCTCCGCCGCCAATGCCCCCACACATATTCAACGTTTACTAGATCAGAACCTTGATGAGCTTTGCCAAGACTACCAACTTGCGCTCGCAAATCTATTGGCTCTTTAGAAAACTTCATCTTTGCGCTCGTAGTTCCATTGGCTCTTCCGGCTTGCTTATGTCAAATTCAAGAATGGATCACATTTGTAGATGTGCAACAAATAACTTTTTAGAGTTCACATTTTGTTTAGTCTATGGATACCCTGACTTGGCTAGTGGCTTATAGTTTCTGTCGTCAAGTACCACTATTTGCGCTCATTGGCTCCTTAGAAGACTTCATCTTTGCGCTCGTACTTCCATTGCCTCTTTTGGCCTGCTTACTTCAAATTGAAGAATGGGTCTGATTTGTAGATATGTAACATTCTACTTTTTGGAGTTTATACTTTGAACTATTCACTCTAGTCCATGGATACCCCGACTTCACTAGCCGGTTATAGTTTCTATTATTGGGTAGAACTTACCCGACTCGGCATATTCCCATCACTAACCTAGGTAGTGTCTGCCTTCACTGGAGATTAGAGAACTACTGTTTGCGCTCATAAATCTATTGGCTTCTTGGGAGATGCCTCCTTTGCGCTCATGCTTTTATTGGCTCTTTTAGCTTGCTTACGTCAAATTCAAGAATGGGTCTGATTTTGAGATATGCAACAATTCTCGGATAGAATTCAGACCGAGAGCTATTCACTGTAGTCCATAACTACCCAAGCTCTATACTCTCTAGTTGAAGTATCCATTCACAATCCTTGATGTGGATACAGACTTTCCCTCGACTGCGGCACGTTACTATTGCCGTCATTGGTCTTCAAGCTCATTTAAGCAACCATTCTCAAACAGGACTCTTGGCCAACATAAAGATAAACTTCGATAGGGAGCGAACACTTGTCACGATACACTACAAACCACTTCATCCAATTTTACACCTACTCATTTGAAACCATCAACATATTGGGCGAACGAGACCTTAAGGTATGCCATATAACCAAAGCACAATCTACAACGGCAAGTATATCTAAATTTGAAAAATTACAAATATATACATACACTCGGATTACGACGTTACCACTACAACACCAACATCCAACCTCATACCTACCACTATCAAACAGCCCCAAATTCAAGGCTTCCCTATCAATCAATATCTGCAAGACCCCGAACCCCTCAACAACATCACACGATAATCGGGTCTCAGCATGCTTCACCCACGCACCTATCTATCTACTAGGTACCTATCCACAAACTTCCCAATCCCCACAAATCCAAATCTCAGATCCCAAACATAGGAATTTCCTATCGAAACTCAAAGTTTAAGTTTCAAACCCCCTTTTTTATGTACATTATTGACTAACACTTCTTCATACAATTACAGCGCACTTTCCTTCGCCACAACTTTAACAAGCCAAATACTTTTCTCAATTTAATAAAACTGTACGAAAATAGGAGGCGAATATACCAATAAGACAACGAACGCGCATCTTTACAACACCACTTTACTTTGGATAGAATCATTCAATAATTTTTAAGAGCTTTCACATTTCATGCTTCGAAAACATCATGACCCTCTGCGTTTTACAAGATTGTGCCGCGCTGGAGGAGCATGCATACAGACGACATCTTTTCGATTGTTTGGATTCGTTCCTATACTTTTGATTTGATGATGAATCCGAATTACCGGTATGTGTCATAATTAAAGAGGGTGAAAGGGCCGATGAGAGAACCATCAGCATCTCACCAACTTCTTAGACATACTCGAATGCGACTATGAATTGAATTTTAAGCGCAGATTGCTGATCGACTCGCCACTACGGTTCTACAGGTTTACGGGTCCCCAATTTTCATTCCCCGGTAAATGTATAGGTACTTCTCTCAATCTCATTCAACTCACAGAGTACCTCGCGATCGGCTATTACTCTACGATAATCAGACTTACGGGCTCAAAGACACATATTGATGTTATGGTATGTGCATTGATATTTCTATATCGACTACCTAAGAGCTAAGTTGAATCCCAAATCTCGAATCTAAACTGACTGACTGTGCCAACCAGATTAATACTTCCTTACTATCAATCCCAGTCGAATTCATACAATAAGAAACAAGAGAGGAAGGAGTCTTGCTTATATTGGAGGCTGATTCGATCGAAGTTACACGCGCACAGAGATTCTTTTCATTACATCTATTTTTCCTGGAAGACATGCGGTATGCATGCATGCGTTCTCAAGTCCAACATCCCTATGGATACACTCTTCAATAATACGCGAACATGGGGAGTTGGAGTTGGAAATTTGAACAACAATACATACCATATCTCGAGTATATGAATAAAGTCGAAGTAAGCCCATATCGAGATCGCTGATCAACCGAGCAATATATATACACGTACAAAACAGGAATTTACGTTGAAGTTAAACAATTTTGGAGATCGATCCAATTGCAAAGTATCTAGGTATCTGAAATTTGGACGAGAGAATATTGTTTATATACATGCAGTGATCGTCATACCTACTTAGTAATTTATCGCATAAAACCAGCTAAGCAAGCGACGGTGAAAAAATCACAAGCAACCAACCAAACGAACGAACGAACGAGATTCAAAAAAGGCAAAAATCAAGTCAGAGCGTGTCTACGCGCTGGGAAAATCCTCCCTCTGCAATGGGCTTTTATTTATTGTTAACTGAATCCTTCCTTCGAGATGGATGGGGTCACGACTATCGCATCAAACACTCCACACGTCGAAGGCGGTTACAGCGCTGTGGGTTGGTTTATCACTGCGACAAGGCGATCGATGGGATGCTTGATGGGGGAGATGATGATTTTGGGGAATATATAGGTACGGTATGTATTTATGCTAAGCGAGTTGCAGAGCTGCTGAGTTTGGGAAGGTATGTGTAGCATTACATGATGACATGAATCTTTTAAAACCCACAACACGATATATATATATATACTCAGCACAAACTTGAACGGACTATCTATCTCGTTACGTGAAGCACAGGCACAAGAGGAAGAGGAAGTCCAAGGGTATATATAGGAGAACTCTGTAGAACTACGTATGAGCTTGAGATAACAGGATACAGTGGAATGATCAATGATGTGATATTGAGCAGCTAGATATCATCGCCTACTTGCCGAGAGGAACATTCTGTAGATGCAAAGCGAAGCGTAAGGAAAAGAAAAAAAAAATAAGTGTGGAGTTCCAACTATCTACCAAGATAGAAACTTTCGCATGGTTTAAGATTCCATAGTTTCAGTCAGCCATTTATGCCAATGATGTCCGGAGGTGTGGATTTGATTGCTCTCGTCACTTGACGAACGCAGTTTATAGAAATACCACGACACTCAATGGGTTCTCGCGCTCTCATCGCATCTCATCTTACCTCCACACTCGCCTCCGATTCGCCATTCTCACCCCAAAAAAAATCATTTCAATGAACACAACTTCCTCTTATCTCGATCCTCCAAGAATCCAAAATAGTACTATTTAGCTTCCACGCAGTCCCAATCAACTTCGTATCATAGAACGACTTCACCTAACCATTCCTATGTGGCCCGAACTGATAAACCATTGGCATATAAAAGGCGTAGATTTGATATTACAAACAAGTATTGCACCATCAACCTTACCCCACAGTATAATTTTAGTGATGGGAGTTGTATGAATTTAGAATTACATAGTAATGAGGTGTCTGCATCTAGATCGATGCAGCAGTAGGAAGCGGTCCGAAAGTTGAGTGCAGATTGAACCTGGAATTGTGGCTATTTTGATGATACTTCATCATCTATGAATAGCTTGACCGCCGGGTGATGCGGGGATGTGAGCTAAGAATAGTATGGGAACAGATGGATATGAATTTTGTGGGGATCATTCGCAAAATTCAGTGGAATGCAGAAATAGAAGAAGAGATGAATAGTAGGTACCATCCCGCAGATACTATACTACCGGGAAAGTTGGGTTCTATATATAGATTATGGGGGGTCGGCGGGGTAAGAAGCGAATGAATGGGGGTAAGAAATAAACGGGATGAGAAATGAACGGAATAAGAAGCGAACAGATAAAAGACCAGCGGTAAGGATATAACTAAAAAGGTGGACTTCTACTCTACAATCCTAGAATCTTCCCCCCTTTTTAGACTTGGAAATTGCGGGGTAATCTGGCATGTAGGTCCTGGTACTCAACTTGCTTGTGGATATTGTCGATTTGGGTGTTGATGAGTGCAGTAGTCCATAACCTAAACGTACACCTTCATGCTTCACACTCATCTATATATGGAAGATGCTGAATTAGAATTAGAGACGCATTATACCCGTTTACCCATCTACTTGCGAACCATAGGGATGGATGAATGGATGGATGATGGATGGATGGATGGATGGATGTATTGAAGCAAACAGAGTGGTGGAAATAGAATAGGATAAACTTAGCGATCAAAATAAGTACAGTAGTGCCTAAAATCTATATATACCTAGTACGTACAGAAAACCTTCAACATTCATTTGATGATTTAACATCTGTTCTTAATGATAGAAAGTGGATATATTTTAATTAAGTTCATCACGTGTACTCTGTACTCATAACCTTACACCTTAATGCAAGAAGATCTCAAAGAAGAAACGGCTTCTTCCCCCATCTATTCCCGGGCCGATCTGCCAAGGAAAACAAAAAGTTCGTTCTGCAGGTCCATCCCGAGAAAAGGGAAGCTCGAACAAATGTGCATCCCGAGGTTGTTTGTAATCGTGAACATGGATTTCGATTCGCCGTTGTAAAATATTTGTGTGTGTGTGTGTGGTTATTGATCTAGTACACATATGGGATGGTCATACCTACAAGTAAGTAAGTAAGTAAAGTAAGTAAGTAAGTACATGCTGGATGCTTTTTGAGTTCGAAGTGAGCTAGCTATTCAGATTGTACTCATTCATAGTGTTGGTTCTACGAATACACAAATTAAGAAAGATATTGTACCTTATCTTCACCTTACTAGATGAAGAAGGTCGGCTTGATGGCAGAATATCTTACTAACCATATATGAAAACGCCTTTGAACGCATTCACGAACAATTACCAGCTGGTTCGTCGGTTGGAAAAGAAAATACCGTTTGGATTAAAATACCATCGATAGATGCCCGTGGTCATTGTGCAGGCTGATATCGTAAAAGAGGTGATTTTTTTTCAATTTGAGAGACATCCTTCGTCATCAGTACCAAGATATTGATAAAAGTATAATTATGCTGTGAATAGGTAGATCTCGAAATCGCCCTTCCATAGAATGAACATTGATCTCCCAATTACTAGGTAGGTAGGTAGGTGTGATGTATTTATTCTAGGACTTCGTGGAGAGCATGTATTAATTTATTACACAGCATCAATCAAACTCTGCAATTCATACCATACTTCACTTCTTTGCTACTCGTACTCATAGTTCTTACACTGCTGCTCGCTTCGTCCTCAGAGTACAAGTACAAGTACAGTACCTTAGTATTCATAACAAGAACTCTTCCTTTCACCCAAACAAACTTCTCGAGATCGGCTCCAAAAGTTAATTGGTGGATCTGAATGAACGATTGAGTATATGTGGGTTTGGCTTCATCTATTCCATCTAGGTACTTTCATCTGATTGATCTGTAAATCTGCAAATTAAATCTGGTAATTCATCCTAACATTGAGTAGAAGAACAAGGGGCATCTCAAGCCGATTATGAGATGTCATTTTACTCACTCACCCACTTCCAATTCGGCCGCCACCCATTAAGAGAAAGAGAGTACATGGTAAGATACATAGGTACATACAGTACAACAATGACTTTAACAAAATAGCCTCAATCTTTGAAATTATTTATGAAATGAATGGTTGAACCAATTTTATCTCCTCTCTATCATAATCTACATCATCTTTCTTCTCGACCACAAGGATACCCGACTAGGTAGTTAGATAGTTTCAAGACCACCTTTTTTGACATCGGATCTACAGCTTTCCGCTTGCTATCCAAACCTTCCTTCAACTTCACTCTATTCCAACTTCTACTTTTAATTCTTTCAATTCATACCTCATTACAATATTATTAACCAAAAAATTCAACATTATCGTTGCTTCCTACCGTAACATCACATTGAATTTTTACTTGTGAATTATCATTATTACCGCCAACGTCAAGTACCTCACTCATCATTGGCCAATGTTATTGGGAATACGGAAAGATTACAAGAGAACTTTCTGCGAAGAGTCGCAGATTCCCCAATCGTGGCGGCATACAATCAGCCTTATCTTGCGCCAGGATTTGATCTGGAATTGGAACATCAATATCTTCAATCAAACCCCTCGCCGTTATATTCGGGATCTGCCAGTACCATATCGGATTTGACCATCATCGGAGATCAACAATACGCGTCACCGAATTATCCTATTTCCGGCCAGAGTTCTAAACCTACGAAACGGCAGAAAATTGATGGAAAGCCTAGGCAGATCAAAGTTCGAGCAAATATAAATAATCAGATGCCAGGAAATGATGCATCTTCCGCAACTGCTGCGGAGGCTACCACGACCGCTGCAAATAAACCAAAACGAGTACGAACGGGATGCTTGACATGCAGAGAAAGACATTTAAAATGTGATGAAGGGTTGCCAAATTGTCAAAATTGTCGGAAATCTAGTAGGGAATGTAAGAGAGGGGTACGCTTAAATTTCATCGATACTCAGGTTAAATCACCACCAATAATTCCTCCTACAGCAGATTGGGCAGGTTAGTCAATTAAAGGTTTCTTTCCACTATACATTTACTCATCCCTTGTTAGTCCAATTTCAAGATGAATCCCGCGAAATCGCATCCGAATACAAAGGCGGCTTGAGCCGATATGCTCACATCGATCGAACGATGACCCCTCCTCGAGAACCAACGGCCGAATATCCTATGCGACCTGTGGTCATCGATCCTATGATGCAAGAGAATGCCCTTCCGCCAATTCAAACTACCGGTACTTATATGGAAAATAATCTTGGGGTTAAACATGAGATGGTACATTCGGCACATTCTAGGCATACAAGTCGACATTTGTCTCACGCCGGTAGTGAGGGTTCTAGTTATTTGACCGCGCCGACTACATATAGTAATTCCGATCAAATTATCACACCACCCAACGAAACTCGAGATTATCTCACTGCACCCGAAGAAGTTCTATTTATGCAAGTTTTCGTCGAAGAAGTTGGAATATGGATGGATAGTATGGATCCAATGAAGCACTTTTCCAGGATATTACCGTTTCACTCCCTAGGAGAACCTATGCTTCTCAATGCTTTCCTAGCATGTGGAGCTCGACATCTAACCCTTGTCAATCCTATTTACCACGAGGACAAAGCATTATACTATTACGATACAGCCACTACTCAATTATTACGATCGTTACAAAATCCCGATCGAGATACCGTCATCTGTGCAACTACAGCTGTCATTCTTAACGTTTACGAGATCATGTCCGAGAGAGCGATGCAACGTATGAACCATATTGCTGGAGCACGAGCATTGATAAAGGAATGTGGATGGAATGCACGAAGTACTGGAGTAGGGGCTGCATGCTTTTGGCTTAACGTTGGGATGGAATTGCTCAGCTGTCTTCACTTCAATTGGCAAGTAGCTTGGGAACCGGATCAATGGGGAGTCGATATGGACTTTTCGAGGGAATCGGAAGTTGGAAGAGAGGAAATTTGGGTTCATCGAATGTTATATATTATCGGCAAGATCGCAAACTTCAGGGCATCGATGCCGCGATTTCAAGAGGCTTCACCGCACGACGAACATATTCGAATGCAATCTAGGTACGCGGAGTGGCAAAGGTTAAAGGATCTTTGTGATAGCTGGAATCATAGTATACCTCGGACTATGCACCCGATGGCTTACTTGTATCCGTCACAAACCGCTTCGAAATCCGCCTTTCCGGAAGTCTGGTGAGTATCTATTTTTTTTTAGTTTGGGTGTACAAAGTAACATACTAATCAGATAATTGCAGGCTTATCAAACGTGCCACAATCGTTGGAAGATTGTTCTACCACACAGCAATGTGTCTTCTCCCTCAAATAAATCCGTTATTGGGCCCGGAAAATGAAGAGATGCACGAGATGCAGCAAAGTCATTCTCATAATATATGTGGCATTGTGGCACACGTCAAAGATAGGGGGGTGGCTAGTGTGGCACTTCGTTCTTTAGCTATTGCTGCGGAATGTTTAGTTATTCGTCGTGAGCAAGAAGAAGTACTCGATATATTCGAAAAAATCAGGAAAGAGACTGGTTGGCGAGTGGGGTTTCTGTATAAAGAACTCAAGTCGAAGTGGGGTTGGCCAGATGAAGCGGCACAACAACAACAAATGATGTCGCATTCGAACACTTTACCACAATTCTTCCCTCTTAATCCACAAGCGCCAACTTCAAGTCTACCACCTGCACCACCTGCACCACCATTACCAAGGCCGTCCATCTCCAGTGGCATTTTAAATCCTCTTCTGAAAACTGCGGATTTCTCTCTACCGAATCATCCATACAAGCAATATTATCAGCCACCAAACACGACCAATCAATTTACTCATACATATCTTTGATTAATACACCTTCTATTTCAAACGACAATGGTATCTCTATTGTTCATTACTTATTAGAATTCTTTTTGGGAGGCAAAAGCGTGCTGAACTATTACTTACTTAGGGGGGGACATCGATGGGATTTGTCGCTATCGCTACAGATGCACCGTGAAATAAGGGCCAGCGGAAAATACATTCGCATATGGAACTAACGACACCAAGATATTTGTCAATTTGGCGTTATGCATTGGGACATGCAGGGTCAAAAGGGCGCTCAGGCAGGGCAGACTATGAATAACACATATTGGGTGGGCGGCTCTTTTAAAATCTTGTTCTATGAATGTAAAAATCTTGGAGTTAGGGAGGGAAAAGGACGGCTTATTTATTGCTGCTCTTGTATAGTATTAGTATTAGTAAGTTTATAACGTGGGAATGTATTGATTAGATGATGATGTAGATACTTTATGTATGATTTGTATGAATTTTATTGTATTCCTCAGTATTAAGGGAGGGGTAGGGATATCTTTGATCTTGTATACCAATATTCCTTCTGATTTGATTTTTTGGAAATTCGTGTTTGAGTGATGAAAAGGGTTAGGGTTATGCAGGAGCATACTAGTCCGAGTATATATACAAACAATTTACAGTCAGTTTACTATGAAGAAGAACTCTGATGGATATTAGATGGACGGTAAATTGCAAACTGCTTTTTTTCAATAAACCATTCTTATTAGTCATCTTGTAACCTTAGTCATCTTGTAGTCATCTAGAGAAGAGCGTATAACATTATTTTCGTGAGTTGTAATGAAATTAGTTTAGGAGTGGTTGTCTAAAGTTTAAATATATATTATATTAACCTACAGTAATTACTATGAAATTAAATAGTTACTTCTCTTGGGATTTTGGGAAGAAAGTAGAATCTGTGATCGGATCGACGATCGTGATACCGGCAGGCTTTAGTGCTTACGTAATGAATATATAATCTATAATATCCTCGATAACGACGACGACGACGACATGTAATGAGATTTTTGTTACGATAAAAATCTGCTGATACCGCGAAAACTCTTTTCTCCACTACCATCGAAAGAAACCATCAACAGAGAAAACAATGTCCATCCCCCCCGGCGCACCCCAACCATCCTATATCCTTCGCGGTCACGCGTCTCCGATTCACGTGGCGAAATTCATACGTGGGAATACGAGGTTAATTACGGGGGATGCGGAGGGTTGGGTGGTGATGTGGGATTTGGAGAGCAGGAGGGCGGTTTGTGTTTGGAGGGCGCATGGGGGGGTTTTGTTGGGGGTGGGGGAGATGGGAAGGGGAGGGGAAGGGGTTGTTACGTGAGTGATTTTTTTTTTTTTGTTATGGTTTGGGGGAAGGGGGAGGAGAGGATGGAGGATGGAGGATGGATGGGGAGGTGGAGGGGCATGGGGAAGAGAATGGAGAGGATGGTTATAAATCTATGAAGCGAGGGATGAGGAAAACAGGAAGAAATCTAACTGACGTTTCATAGACATGGAAAAGACAACAAATTGATAATATGGAAACTCCCTCCCTCAGATGAGCACTCGATGAGTAAAGTTCTTCCTGTCGATACTGTCTCGGAAGAGAGGAGAAAACCATGGATTTTACATATATTAGATGTCAACACGATGAATTTCTGTGGATTCGCTATGTGTTCTATAGATACGCAATTTAAATCAAAGGAGTTGGGGGAGAAGGGAGAAAAGGGAGGAGAGCAAGAGACAGAGCTGGAAGATCAAGCATTAATCGCTGTGCCGAATACGTTGACTTCCGAATCTGTATGTATTTTTTCTCCTCCACGATATAAACAATATATTAATACTATCAGATCGACATCTTCCATATCCCTACCCTCCGCCGACTTCACAACATTCCCTCACCAGGGCCAAATAAACCGGGCATGGTAATGTGTCTTTCAATTTTCTTCCATCCAGCCACTAGATGCCTAACTGTTATATCCGGGTATGAAAATGGATCAGTATCCGTCTTCTCCCTGACTTCTCCCGTCTCCCCATCCTCTTCTCCTTTCCCTCCTCCTTCGGCTACATCTTCATCCCCACCTTCGCAATGGAACACCACATACCAATCCAAATCCCACCTCCAACCCATTCTCTCCCTCTCTCTCGATCCGAGCGCGGATCGTAAGTTCTTCATCACTAGCGGTGCTGATGATCGAATCATCAAACATTTTATCCCTACCGCCCCAACTCCCATCTCTCCATCTACAAACCGTACCTCTAAGTCTACCTCCAAATTCACATCAACATCCACATCCACGCTAGTATCCCAAAAAAACGAACCGAAAATACTTAAAACAGCTCATGCGGGACAACAGGGCGTGGAAATTCGTAATGATGGGAAGATTGCTGTGACGGCGGGATGGGATGGGAGAGCGAGGGTTTATGGGGTAGCGAAGATGAGGGAATTGGCTGTGTTGAAGTGGCATAAGGAGGGGTGTTTTGCGGTGGCGGTGGCGGATGTTTTGGGTGGGGATGGGGATGGGGATGGGGATGGGGAAGAGGAAGGGAAGGTTGTGGGGAGTGGGAAGGGAAGGGAAGGGAAGGGAAAGGAAGTAGCAAGGAGACTTGGGGAATTAGATGTTAAAGGAGAGAGATTGAGAAAGGCGAGGGAAACTCATTGGGTTGCTGTAGGGGGGAAGGATGGGAAGGTTAGTTTGTGGGATGTTTATTAAAAGATGGGGTTTGACAATAGGATTTTATATAAATGGCATCAAACACAGCTCTTTTATCTTCGAGATATAGGGAATTATTCGAAGTGCAGAAGATATCGTTAGATCAAATACATCTTCTTTTGATAGATGTGGTGCCATCATAGTTGATCAAGGCTTCCCTTTATCTATCCAGCAAGGGTCTGGTTTGGCTTATATAATAAAGCTAAGTTTTTCAATAACTAATCAGATATTGAGAATTACAATAACATGAAAAGAATAAATAACTGATTAGCAAATGATTTTCTTATTTCGGGAGTGTTACATTAAGTTCGGGAGGCCGCATTCACACTTCATTATTTTGCATCACACAAACAAAGTAAGAATTTTTGTGGTTTGTCTACAATTCCTGTACCAGTAATTTGATTTGATATCCTGTTTATAGATCTACTTATATTCTAAGGTATCCCATAGATTTGTTCCTTTCCTCATCATTTCATTTTCCATACCTTATTTTCCATCCTTCATTCCACACCTTGTTGTTTTCACCATGGTTTTGAAGCCTTACGATACCGCCGATTCTCTTCAAAAACTTTGCTCTAAAGAGCAGCTTGAATTACTAAACTCCATCGACACTCTTCGATCACAAGGCATCAGCCATTATGTTTCTCTGCCACAGATCATTGTGTGTGGTGACCAATCTTCGGGGAAAAGCTCTGTTTGTAAGTGTAACCAACTCAATTATACCCTCTTTACACAAGCCACATGCATGATTTGACTCTCATTTGTTCCGGGAGACTATTTACCTACTCTGATATTGTTACTTGAGTATAAATGCTGATACTTCGAGCCTTAGTGGAAGCAATCTCTGGAGTTTCCTTCCCCATCCAGAGTAATCTGTGTACGCGTTTTCCGACAGAATTGATTCTGCGAAAGACTCCTGAAGTTGGAGCGACCGTTTCTATAGTGGCCCATCAATCGTCCAGTGATGTTGAAAAGCTCAGACTCGGTGCCTTTCACGAAACGCTGGACAATTTCCAAGAACTTCCAACTCTGATCGAAAATGCGAAGGCGGCGATGGGGATCACAAGTTCTGGGAAGGCGTTCTCGAATCACCTCCTAAAAGTTGAAGTCTCGGGACCCGATCACCCGCATCTCACAATTGTGGATTTGCCTGGTTTGATTCATTCCGAAACAAAACAGCAGTCGGCGGCGGATGTTGCATTGGTACAAGAGATGGTCCGCACATACATGAATCAACCGAGGAGCATCATTCTTGCAGTGGTTTCTGCGAAGAATGATTATGCAAACCAAGTTGTGTTGAATTTATCCCGTGAAGCCGACAAGAAAGGCACAAGAACATTGGGTGTAATCACAAAGCCAGATACTCTGCGTCCTGATTCTGATAGTGAAGCCATGTATGTCGCTCTGGCGAAGAACCAAAACGTGGAATTCCGGCTTGGCTGGCATGTCCTCAAGAATATGGACTCAGAAACAGGATCCTTTTCTCTTACGCATCGAAACTTGGAGGAAGAACAATATTTCTCTCGTGGGGCTTGGCGTGGTCTTCCTCACTCCATACTAGGCATCGAAGAGCTAAGACTCCGTCTTAGTCAGGTCCTTCTCGATCAGATTGTCTCTGAGTTACCGAGCCTGGTCGAGGATATTCAGATCAAATCAGATGCATGCCAACGCCAATTGGAGAAACTTGGACAGCCACGGGCTACTTTTGAAGATCAGAGGATGTATCTATTCGACATTAGCCAATCCTTTCAGGTGTTGGTAAAAGCTGCTATAGATGGTGTGTACAATGATCCATTTTTTGGCAATGCTTCGTCTCGAAAACGGATTCGCGCCGTGGTGCAAAATTCAAACATCGAATTCGCAGAGCGTATGACTACTTGTGGCCACTCGTATGACATTCGAGACTCTCAAACACCAGCCAAGACCTCGAAGGCTCTCGCCCCTAGGCATATCACCAAAAACAAGTTCATTGATTTGGTGGAAGTCCTTATGAAACTAACTCGAGGCAGAGAGCTGCCAGGAACATTTAATCCCATGATCGTAGTTGACTTGTTCCGAGATCAATCAACTTCCTGGGAGGAAATCGCCAGAGACCACATTGCATTCGTTTGGAAAGATACCAAGACTTGCATGCACTTGGCACTTGAATACGTTGCTGATCCAGCAACGTCAAAAGCGCTCTTTCAAACCATCTTCGAGCCAGCCTTGAAGAAATTACTCGATGGTTTGCATGAAAAAACTGCCGATCTTCTCAAATCTCATCAAGAGGGCCATCCTATAACCTACAACCACTACTTCACGGACAACCTTCAGAAAGCTCGAAACAAACGAAGCAGAGATGCCTGTACAAAAATTATCAAATCCTTCTTTGGCGTGGATAAACTGGGGCCATCGACCTTCGTGAACCAAAGTGTGAATCTTGATCAGCTTGTCACGGCTTTGGTTGATCGCACCGAGCCAGACATGAATAGGTTTGCGTGTTCAGAAGCTATGGATTGTATGCTGGCATATTACAAAGTATGTAACTTTCACTTCTTTGTCTCATCCCGGTATGTATGATGATAAAGTCACTAACTAGATTTGTTCAAAGGTTGCTCTGAAACGATTCATCGATGACATCGCTATCGAAGTGGTAGAAGGAAAACTTATCGGTCCTTTAGCCGATATGTTCTCCCCTCGCTCTGTCGCTGGTATGACACCAGATCTTATCACTCGTATTGCGGGTGAATGCGAGGCAAGTCAAATAGAGCGGGAAAAACTGAAAGTGCAACTTGAGATCCTGTCGAAGGGCCTGGATACTTGTAAGCACTTTATTGGCATTGGTGGTCTTGGTAAGATTTTTGCAACGATTTCCAACTCGGATAATGTTTCTAATGCGACCATAGTTCCGGACACGCCTTCCTTTCAAACAACCCCTCGTCTTGATCCAGCTGATCAAGAAGTTGAGGAACCACAATTTGGTAAGTTTTGACAAACCGACTGTTGGAAGACTCACTGCATCAAGCTAATTCAAAATACGAAGATTCAGACACTGAAGACCTTAAGCGTTTTTCCGAGTCCGAAGTTTTCGAAAACGACCCAGATGCAGAGCCATGTCCAATACCCGAAGAATGCACAATAGAGGAGCCTTGTGATGAGCTATCTCCTTTGGAGGCTTCTATGATCAGTTGGGGTATGCCCATCAGCACCACCGGCCCCAAGAGAAAGGGTAGGAAATTCCAGTATCCGAGAGTCACGCAGGAACCCGAAGTTGTCGAAGCAAATGGTCTTCAGGCTTTTGAACGTGATCAATACTGAGTCTAATCTGAAGCGTATTTGTATCTCTGCAATTGAAAATCGTTTGGAATTATGTTAGTGCTAGATATTCGACCAAAGGTTTTGTTTATTTACTTTATCTGTGGAGAATCAAATACATACATCTCGGTTTTGGTGGCATCAAGTCTCTTTGCTAGTGAAAATGTTGATGGTATAATTCCCACTCTGAACCATTGTGCCTCGATTTTGAATTCCTCAGCCATGGCATGTCAGATCAACAGATTATAGGCATGTATGGTATTCTAGAATCATTCATTTCACACGAGTTAAACTGTATTGCCAACTCACTATACTTTTTAACTGTTTGTGTACCCCAAGAAATTCGATATCGAAAATTACATTATTATCATAATTATCTCAAATGATTAAAAGGTCAACATGAGTATGAAAGATCGAACAGTGAAACGATCGACCGTATATCCATCATCGTTCAAATCATCACATCACTACACCAAACCATCCCCTCAATCCTTCACCCTTCACCCTTAACCCTTCACCCTCCCAACCCTCTGAACCCCTCTCTACCCCAACCTAAATACGACACGCACCCCCACCACCAGTCGGCAACCCACATTGCTCGGGCGTCAAAAGCGTCCACTCCGCATCCACATTCCCCAACTCGACCGCTCTCCCCTTCGTCAACGTATTCATCGCGCTCTCCGCAATATTGAACCCGATATCCGCATGATCAATGGCCAAAATATTGATCGTAACTCCCTGATATGATAAACTATAGCAAGTGCCACAATTAGGAGAGTTCCAGCCGGCGATCGTGGAGGCGCCACCGATGCGTGCGAACGTGGGGAGATCGCCTTGTACTTTGTATGCTGGGAAACGGGTTTCAAGTCCGTTTTCCCCGTTGGAACAGGCGACGGCGTCGAGGGAGTGGGAGGCGTTGTCGTAGCCTGGGTCGTAGGTTACTTGGATGGCCTGGGTGGAGGTGAGGAGGGTGAGGAGGGTGAGGGTTTGGCGGAATTGCATTTTGGGTGGGTTGTTTGATTTGGGGGGACTTGATGTTTGTTTTGGTGTGGGGGGTAGTTAGTGTTGGAGGGAGGTTTGGTGTAGTGATGTGATTTTCGTCGAGATGTTGTCGAAAGTTGATGTCGAAAGTCGATGCTGCTGATGCCGATTTGTTGAGGCACCTCTCAACCTTTTATATCCATCATGATCGCCCCTCTCATCTTCGATTCATCATTTACATGCCTAAGATGTTTACATCCGAAATTCCAAGTTCCTCATGTGCTTGGTTTGACATGAACAAACAGGTGAAGCTATTGCCCTTTAGGAGCTTGTTTACTTGGTATACAGTCTATGTTTTGTTTATGTGGTAAACAAACTGTCACAGTTGACCAGGGGATAATTATTGTCTCACGTTCCTTAGGCGGGGTACCGAAGAATGTAAGGAATGTTGGAAGTCGAAAAGAAGATTATGAAGTGAGAAAAGGCGCGCGCTTGTATGCCAAGATTCCAGCTTTCTTGCTAAATATAGAGCTGAAGTTTCGATACACTTCAAACCACAATAAAACAATAACATCCCAGAGATCTCTTTCTGAGGCCCTCTTATTCTCCACTTCCAACGGTCATAATGTGGCAGCTTGCCAACAAATTATGGACACAAGGGCCAGGTTTTGGATGGTCCCATATCAGAACTACTAAATATAGGATCATCCATAGTGAGGAGATGAAATCGAGAGCAAAGCTAGCTTGATGACATGGAAGTTATGGCAAAGACGAAACAATAAAAGAGGAACGCGCGAGGAAGTACGAATACATAGGAAGCCCGTGCACCACTGGAATCCAAACCTCCAACAGATGATCCATCATAGAAAGTTGCTCCAATGTTAAAAAAACATACCAGTACGCAACTTGCAAGATGGTTAGGGTTTGGAAGTGCATATCGTGGGGCATCAAGAACATCCCATAAACTCACTTCTAATGTGGTTTCATACTTCGTTCAAAGATCAATTTTCTTTCCTCGCAGTAACCTAATAATCCACAGGTCGTGTAGTGAGAAGACGGAATGGGACACTTAAACGGCTGGACCCATTTCGCAAACTCCAAAGGGATTTACCGCTCCCCGCGCCAAATTGACCAAAACATGCGCAAGACGCGGGATCTAGTGTTTCAACATGCGATATGGAATTCGACCCATTGACATCGAGACTTCAGAGATCTGGTGACTGACATCTGAGATCTTCGTCAACGTTATCTGTCATTAGTAACAAACTGAAGCTAATGCAAACCCGAGTGGTCTGTCTCTTCTACACGACAAGTTATTTCTACCACACGTTAGTTCGAATAATGGTGAAAGAGATGTTGAATACAGAGCTGATCGAGCACGCCAACTTGAGCAACTATTGTCTGATTGATTTGGTCACACGGACTAGTTATCTTTCCCATCCATAAAGATATCCCGAGAGTTGGTATCGAAACTGATTGGATACCGATACTTACACAGCATATGTCGGCACACTGGGCAGCAACATCATATTCTCCTCCATCCATTACTAGAGATAGCCAACATCCATCAGTCACCAACCATCGTATGCAACCAACTTTACAAGTCTGGACATCTACCCCTCCCCCTTCATTTCACTCGGCTACTAAGCCCTATCTTCATCCACTCAAAAATGATCATCCATGATTTGTGTCTCAACATTCATATGTCTTGGTTCCAAATAACATCCCTGATGATTATCAAACCTTTAACTCTTGGCATATCGATAAGAAGATAAACAAGCTCTTCACCAAATAAACTGGATCCCCCACGTGCGGATTTCATACGTCAATAACTACTTCAAAATCCCATATAAAAAGTTAAGATCCTTGAGTTTTCATCCAACAGAAAGCAGAACGGTTCAATAAAATCACCCCCAACCATCCATTTCTCGCAAATGGTATAGGAAATTCGGAAGAAGTACCGAAAAGGGTTAATTTAGTTGGTAACAATTACCTTTTTTGGGGACATGCCCAGACACGTGCCTATGCCTATTCCCAGAGAATTGGATTTGAGAAGGTCGCAATATGGCGGTACGACATTAATTAGTACTACCACTGCCAATATTGTCGTGGATAAAATGAATTCTGTCCCAGGGTTTCTTGCAAGTGCTGGTGAGTTTCTTCATTTACATCTTTACTTGTTCTTTTCCTTCTCTTTGTAAGAATACTTTCGTTCGAACAGCACAGAAGAGCGTATGGTTTTGGGAGAAAAGTTTTGAAGTTTCATTTTGCAATTCTCTGATTCGGGGTAGACGGGAACCAACTCAATTGCATTGCATTCACTATTCTTTACTGTATTCCTCAATTGTGAGTGAAAAGAAGATATTCACATCTCAAGGTACTTGATTTTGCAAATGCCAATTTCTTATTATCCAACTACTTACTCAAAGTTAGCCAAACTCTGCTAACAACCAACCCCCACCAGCATTCTTTACTTTCCTCCGCGCAAATCTAGTCCTCCCACCATCAACCCTTAACTCTGCATCCTCGACTCCTATCCTTGACGCATATTCCTCTCATACCCTTCCACCACTTCGCTCATCATCTCTCGCAACCATGTCTTCCAACATCGACGATGACATCATTGCGCCCAATCCTCTCGACGGTGTTCCCTCACTTACCACTACAGTCTTGGACGCCGAAGACGACAAAATCAAAGCCTTAAAACTCGTCGCAGATTCCATTGCCCAACAACGACAAATTGCCGCTCAAGCAGTTATCTTTCATCCGCTCACCCTTACGTTATACGCATTGGTAATAGGAATCGTTACAAAATGGCAGTACAGAGATACTAGCGATTTGGGACTATTGGGAACCACACTTGCAGGAGTAACAATGGCATGTTTAGTAGCAGTACGAGCTGCAACTGCCGGATATTTACATACGGCTGAGGAGTTCAACTGGAATTTTGCTAAGAATGATGAGGGAGAGGAGGATATCATTATTGGATCTCGATATGGAGAAGAACTAATTGGAGCTCTTATACTACGCATTGAGCGAGCCCCTCATCTGAATGGCTTACCAAAAAAAGGGAAGAGTGGAAGGAAGGGAGGGAAAGGTGTAGTTAGGGCGTGGACTACAAGAGTAAGGTATAGAGGTACAGGCGTGGGAACTGAGATGTTGGAAGAGGCACTGAGGGAGACGAGAGGGAAGTTGGGCAATTCGGCAGAAGTAGGTTTTGCTAAAGAACATGCAAATGCAAAAATGATATTGCCGGAGATGTTCAATGGGGAATTTAGGAGGAGGGAGAGGAGGGCTGCAGGTGCGTTGGAGGCGGTGGTTGAGGGTGGAAGAGGGAAGAAGAGGTAGATGGGATGGGATCGGAGGGGACATATATAAGCACTCATATAATGTTCTACTGGGCGGCGATTTTGATCGGGGTTCAAATCTGGGCTCAAGATTTTGGACATTATATAGGATTCGGTCATAGAATGGCATGGCAGGAAGAATGAGCTACCTCTTGGAGCTCTGACAATCGTTTTATACCATAGCGAGTTAGTCTTTTAGTCCGAAATGAGTGCACAATAATTACGTTTTTGTATACATTCGGTCGCTTGCTTGAAGTATCCAAACCTGGGCGAACCTTCGCACGTACAATGTTCCTCGATGATCTCAACTTTGACAAATTCTTACTCCGTATTGCTTGAACCGGTTTCGGGGAGTTCCTAATCTGACATCAACTGGAATCGGCATTCATCATAGCTCCCGGTAATGGGTCAACTTCTGCTTTGGATGTGAAGGGAGCCGTAAGACCTTCATCCTCAAACACCGAAAGATATTGTATGTATTTGGAAAATGGATGGAAGGAGGGGGATTCCAAACTATGTGTTTGGTATGTTATGCGAGAGAGTCTTTGGCTTGCAATGAATGGATCTGTATCTCTACTAGTAGTGGATCTGTGGTTATATGACGGCATATTGAGTTGCAACCTCGTCCATCACTGAATGAAATCGCAAGTTAATGGAATTCATCAAAGCTCAAATAAGGTCAAAGCTTTTTGCTGACAGGGGTAAGCTATCTCGCTTAATAAATGACTAAGCATATATTTTTGAAATAACTTTTCTTCTTCAAAATTTCTTCCATTTCCTCTGCAATTTTCTTCTCTATTTCTTTTCATTCTATACAACAAATATGAGTTCTTTTGAATGAAGAAATCAAACATCAATCTTTTTGCTATACATTCATTCCTCTAGCTAATCTCACAGTCAACATTCACCAGCAAGCATGCAGCTTTCAGGGTTGACCTCATATGAGGTCTTTCCTATCAGAGCCAAATCTGCTGATCTTGTCGGTTTGCCTCGGATGTCGGGGTAAAGGTTCACAAGCAAAAAAAGCGCAGCTAACTTCCCCACACATTCCCCCATACAATGCGACCCGAGGGACTTGCCCGATTCGTTCATTCGTCAGATTTTACGGTTGGCCGTCCCCATCGCTTCATCTGTGGTCATCATCACACCTCCCACTTCCGCTCTTCCAATTTACTTTCCACAAATCTAGGTTGAGAATTGGAGTGCAAAAATGAAGGAACATATCAGGATGAATTCGCCTTTTGTACGGTCATTATTTCGATCTGTTCAGCAAAGGAACTTCTCATCTTCAGTGGGAAGACAGGCACAATGGGGTTTTATTGGACTCGGTCAAATGGGTTTGTTTATTTCTCCATCTGCCAAACCGAAAGATCTGTTGCTAACACTACGTAGGATACAACATGGCGAGGAATCTTCAAGCGAAATTACCTGCTACCGATACGATAAGAGTTTATGATATCAATGCCGAAGCTGTCGAGAGATTTGCGAAAGATACAAAAGCTCTTGGGACTGGAGCCACTGTTGAGGCTGCAAGCAATGTTAGGGAAGCTGCTGAGAATTCTGTAAGTTGACCCAGTCTATTCTTGTGTCAACACGCCCAATTTCCTTACCCTATTTATGTGATGAGTTTGTTCCACGAATGATCTAAGTTGGGGTCAACCGTCTTGGTTGATTCTTTAATGATTTTTATATTATACAACAAAGCCAATCCTCTGATTAAATTACAATTAATTGTCTATTTTATCTTGATAAATATCTGTTTCAATTTGCTAATACACAATGTTTACAGGAAACTACCATTACCGTCTTACCAGAACCAGCACATGTAAAGAATGTGTATAGTCAAATACTAAAACCTCCACTATCTACAGCGGTAGTCGCCAATCCTCATCGTCTCTTCATCGATTGTTCCACAATTGATCCCACATCTTCCAGAGAGGTTGCCAGGGCAGTTCATACTACTCAACAAGGCCGATTTGTTGATGCACCAATGTCCGGAGGTGTTGTTGGCGCCACTGCAGGAACTTTGACCTTCATGCTTGGCGCTCCCGATGATCTAGTGGATCGAGTAAGCCCAGTCCTGACCATGATGGGCAAGAGGGTGCTACATTGTGGAGCTCAAGGTGCAGGTCTTTCTGGAAAGCTCGCCAACAACTATCTCCTTGCTATCAACAACATCGCAACCGCCGAAGCCATGAATCTAGGAATAATGTGGGGTCTCAATCCACAAGTCCTAGGTAATTTGATCAATAGCAGCACTGGCAAATGTTGGCCAAGTGAACTCAATAATCCAGTCAAAGGTATAGTACCTGGTGCACCAGCCGAACGAGATTACAGTGGAGGATTTGGCATAAGTCTTATGAAGAAAGACCTAGGACTTGCATTGAAGGCAGCCGAAGAAGTCAAGGCCAAGCTTGAGCTTGGTAATAGAGCTCGAGAGGTTTATGAAGCTGTGGAGCAACAGGAGAATTGTAAGGGCAAGGACTTTTCTGTTGTATACAAATATATTAGTGGTTCGAATTAGTCATACCGCAAAGATTTAAATGAACATAAATTACCATTAATGATCTTGACTTACTGAATGCGTGGAGTGAAGTGACTATTTGACACCAGTCTCATATACCTAACTTGAGCTTTGCCGGGCACAAACATGCAGCTCACGGGACTGAATGAAATGATCGTCTGTATCGCTCACTGTGAAGATTCGCCACATAGCCAAAGCAAAACGTAGGTATATGGCATATGCAAGTACCTTTTCCCTTCCAGAAAGAAGAACACCAGCCATGAAGTAGGGAAATTATTTCGAAGGTTCTACTAAAATCTACATTGTAACCTATCAATACATACCATCTCATTAACTCGATAAATCGTGCAAGTATATATATATGTATGATATCAACTACTCGAGTATACCCAGGATAATTTTCCAAGTGCCTTTGCAAGATTGCTATTGTCTATCTATTTTATTTTGTCGTCTGTTTCGCTTTACTATGTGAGGCTTTTTTGTAATTTCCCATTTCATTACATTTTACATCATATCATTCCTTCCTTTTAAATCTTTCGTTTCATTCATATTCATATTCATAGCCTTTATAAACCCATGATTCCCAAAAACCCCTCGAATACCCACGCCAATCCATCCCCTGCCCCCCCCCCCAAATCCAATTTCCACCACCATCTCCCCCACCAAGCCCCTCCCCTCCTCCTCTAATGCAACCTCCTCAAGCCTTCCACCAGCCCCCTCAAATCCTCCCCCTTGACCCCCAAATCCTTCCCCACCCTCTCCTGCACCCCCCCTCCAAATCCAAAAACCTCTCAATCAACTCCCCATCTACAAATCTAAAGGGTTCACTCGTTTCCTTGACCGCCGATACGTACGATCTATATTTATTGAAATTGAGGTTGCCAGGGGAAAATTCAATTGGGTTTGAGGAGGAGGGGTCTGAGAAGGAGAGGGCGGGGAGTGATGCGAGGCGGTTTTGGAGACGCATGAGGAGGTCTTGGTTTTGGGGTGGGATGATGGAGAAGAGGTAGATGGATCCTTCGGTCTAGGATTGAGAGAGGTGTGTTAGTAATGTGGACTTTTGGATAGGATCTGATGTGAAAAGGATGAGGAAGGGAAACAAAACTTACCGTCCCGACAAAAGCCCTTGGTATCAATAGCGCATCGTTCGAAGTTTCTACATCGATCCTCTTCACGCTATTAACCATCTCCCCCAAATTCATCTCACATTGCACCTCCAGCTTCAATTTATCCTCCTTAGTAACTCCCTCTCGATTTCTCCTCAACACAATCAGATTACCATCATGGTCTGATTCTAAATACGTATCTGTATCTACCTCCGCCACACTCGTTGCAAAGACTTGTTGTGCATGTCTTCCCACCTCCTCGAGTTTATCTGGTAGGCCATCGACACCTGGTGTGTATTCGACGAGAGCAACGGACTTCATTATATCAGCTACGGCTATTATGTTGCCTGTGATATCGATATCGATTGGACAGGTTGAACAGCGATATGTGGCGATTTTCGAGAGGCTGGCGCTGCCACTAGATCTTTCTTCATAGTCGTACATGACGACTGTCTTGTTCAGTGCCGCCACAATCTTACCGTCAAGTACACCAATGCATCGACAAGAACCTTTGAGAATATGTGTAGCGATTAAGTATGGAGTTCTGTCATTGCTGACACCGAAGATAAGAAGACGACCACGAACGTCTGCTTCAGTGTCGGAAAGGAAACTTGTACCAACGAGAAAGCGCTCGACTAGTTCACCGTCGCTATGTCTTGTTGGAAGTTCGGCTCGTACGACACTTTCGATGATTTCGTTGTTTTGTGGTAAGTAATATGGCTCGCCTAGCTCGCCAAAAACGACCTCGTCAACGAATCTAAAAGATGTAGTGACGGTTTCTTGTCCTTTCGTTAGCTCGCGCTTGATGGATCCAATAGCGAATAGTCTCTCCTTGGCCGAGTATGCTATCCTCCTGACGGTTTCACCAACCGGTAAAGTTCTGACATGTGTTCTCCTTTCATTGTCGATGACTGAGAGCTTGAGTATATTCGTTGTAGCCACGACTACCGAACCAGGATATGCTTCACTATCGAGTGAGCATACAGCGACTGCATCATCAGCTGTAACAGCCGAATACACAGTTCTCCCCTCGGAACCATATATCAAGCTAGGATGCTCACACGTTGCGAAAATATTAAAAGTGGTAGAATCGCGTGGTAAGATTTGAAGTTGCGCCTGTTGTGTTCCAAGCACAACGCTTTTTCGACCGGAAAGTGAGTAATTGTCCTTATCGACATTGAAGCTCAACACAATACCATCTTCCATACTAACAAATAAAGTTGGACCCGAAAGTTCTGGGGACAAAATTTGAGTAAGAGCAATGTCTCTCGGTATAGAAGCACTATCGTTTCGTCGTAACTCTTCGGATACGATAGTGTTGAGAGTCCCAAGATCAAGTAGAGATACCGATCCTGATTTCCATAAACCGACGACACCTATATCTCCCAATAGTTGGGGTACATGTATGCAAGCTACTTGATCATCGCCAAGCTCCTGAAACGCAACTTCGGCTAAGTTTTGTTCAATTGATAAAGTGACCAGTGTACGTCCATTCGATGAAAGTAAAACGTAGTTCTGATTCCCAGAAGCTGCTGTGATTATTTGTCCGTCGGGAGGTTGCCATCGATGCCCGGGGGATTTACCATGTATTGTTGCCTCATGTTGCGTGACTTGCAATATACAGCCATCATCGAGATTGTAAGTTAGAAGTGTTTCCGAAGTAGCTGATAAGTTTCTGACAGTGTCCACCTCTTCAATGCCTCCCTTTTTATCGAACTTGAAGAATCGACTTTCTGTGGAAAATGACACTACAAGAGTATCATTTGGTAGACTTGGACCAGAATGTATTGCGAAGACCTTACGAATACCCTCCATGTCAGCAAGGATTACAGTATCATCAAGTCCAACACCACTTCGAACACTTCTCAGACTTCCCCCCTCGAATCCTCCGCTACCCGTGACTATTCGTGCTTGACCTGAAGAATACTCATTCAATTGGTTCTCTCCCTCTCGACCACCCATATCCATGACAGTGAAATCTAATATGGGCGCAATGTTCGGTAGTATCTGTAACACCGTAACACTGTGACCCGGACTCGACTCCAAATCTATTCGAATGACTTGATTATCCGCTTCATGCGAAGCAACGTAGAAAATCCCATTTCCCAAGTTCTCCAAAGACGTAGGCTTCGAGCCCTGACCTATTTTCGAAACGTGCATTCCAGTAACTGTAGCACCATCAACCAGTATCGACAAAACGTACAAATATCCATAATCATCTCCCAGCAGATAATTCCTCTCATCGATCGGTTCCCACGCTGCCCATAATACCGCCTCATCCAGCGCATATTCGACAATCGCTTTACTTTCATCATCCAGATACGTGAACTTCGTCTCCCCTACAACAACCAGTCCTCCCAGATTAGCCTTCGCCGTCGTCGCATTCCTGACAATGTATCTCTTGCTCCCCTCATCGCCCCCCTTCGGAACCGGTATGATATGCATGGCCCCAACACACAAATCATCCACATCATTCTCCCTATTCCTCTTCGGATCAAAATGCGAAGGCTGTCCCTTTTCATCCAACACCCTATATGTCGCCAACTTCACATTCTCCCGCGCATCCTGATAGAGCAGTGCCAATTTCGGCTGTTTAGTATCCGTATACAGAAACGCACTCGCCCTAACCTTCATCTCCGAAATCCGAACCTGGTCAGGCTTATCCAAGTAATCCGTCTTGCCCCCCCTCGGCTTCACAATCTTCACTAGATTCAACACCCCCTCATATAGTTCCATAACCAATAATCGCCCCGTCGGATCCACAAGACATCTATCCCTACTTTCCGAATCCCGCATATGTTCTTGGGAGATGTCGACAAATGATTGCATGGTATCCAGTTTTTGCGTATGGGGATTCCACATCACGGTGAAGTACTGTGCGCGAACGGTCCCCACGAAGAGATGATCGGTTCTGGATCCAGCGGGTTGAATCTTTTGGAGCATGGATATGCGGCCGTATATGGATTTTGAGTATGCCATCGTAAGGCCTTCTTCTGTGGTCCTCCATATTTCCAATCGATTTGCTTTGCTGTGCAACAATTAGCATAGGTTGCGTTGTGAATTTGTATCATGAGGGTTTGTATAAGATGTTACTTACGCAAGTACTAGACATTCTTCTCTGTGATCTAAAAGGTTCAATCGGAGTGTAAGACGTACACTACTTGGTCTATGTATTGGGGCAAGATAAGCCATATTGATTCTCTCGATCGTGTAGAGGAAATGTCTGTAGTAGTTGTTTACTTGGGTGGAGGCGGGCTTAGGATGTAAAGTAATAAAGCTCCCTTGTCGGCCGAGCTTGCCTGATAACGATGTTGGAATATTTTATCGTTATCGCCTACATGCGGATTTAAGAAATCCTCCTTCTCAAGCTTTGAACTTAAGATGACAGTCAAAATTGTGAGAATATACAAACTGTCGTCCCAAGGTTAACAACTTCTCAACTTCACATCAAGTCAAGTACACAAACAAATATGAAGCCATGCTGAAGTATGTTCAATTGTCTACCTAGTATTTCGTCCACCAAAGACATATGCGGGGTATCTTTTTGATCTTATACGCCAGAGAATGCACCCCATATCATACACTTCTACTCTTCATCATCATCTAGATCAACGGTCTGCGCGTCCACCTTCGCCCTTGACATCTTTGCAGCATTATTCGGCGCACTAATTGTATCAATGTATGCCATATCATCCATTCCAGTAATCAACCTTGGGACCGCATCCGTTGAGAGTTCTTGGTCCTTTCCATTCTCATCCTGCTCCGGGTAAATGAACATATTTTCATGATAGCAATCCCAAGCAGCTGGATGATCCTCATCAACGTATCGATGCTTTTGCCATTGTTCCTGTTGCGCAGAAGCAATTCGTACGCCGATGTTGTCACTTCCATCTTCCTCTCCATCAATATTTGACTTTACAGTCATATGAATAGCTCGAGCTTCTGTGCTTTTAGGTACAGGTCCTTCACGGGGTCGGTTCTGCCTTTCCTGTTCTGCGTGTGCGTCGATATGATGGAATTGAGGTCTCATCTGGACCATATGGTCAATGGGGGTAAGATGAAGCTTGTCTAGCTAGAATTAGCATTTTTCTTAGAAGAATGTAACATCCCCATTTACCTTTTTGAAAAGCGCCCAGAAAGTATTGAGGACTATTTTTCTCGACTGGAATTATTTGACCACCGAGAGTTTGTTTCACCAAAACCTGTTCACTTCGAATAGCACCCTCAAAATCCGCCATCACTCTCTCAGGATCAACCTGATCTTGCGCCCGTCCTCTTCCTCTCCCAGTCGGTTGTGCCCCTCCAATTCCAAATCCACCTGGTAAACCATGACTTCCCCCGCCCTTTACCATATTACTCTTCTTAATAGCATCTCCCCATTTCACACCCTTATCTTTGTCATAGTTCCTGCGCGCATCGATTGGGACATCCATTTCGACCATTCCAGCTCTTGGCTTAGTTCGAAACTTGAGAGGTTGAGCATCATTTGAGCCGGCGTATCGTTGCTCAATATCGCGATTTGGAAATTGTAGTATGTAGATTTCTCGACCTTCAGAAATGTGAGGTTTAATGAAAATGTCATAGGAGCTGACTATTGGATCATCCTCTTCATCTATATCGACATCCATATCAAGGTCCGTCATTTTTGTTGTTCTTAGATTATAAAGATAATTGTAATGTCAAATGAATCAAATCTTGGAACTTTTTTAATGATCAAATGTCTGGACCTGAGAAGCGCAGGGATTATTTAGCTCTCCTCTCTAATCTTTAACTCCGACTTCCGATAACTTATCGATAAGCTTTTCAAGGCTGCATCAACACTAATCTTAAACAAGTAAAGAGGATTTTCCTGTGCCTCCTTCAATTCACAAGGTCCGAACTCCGATGACGAACCACCTGCACAGCTTCGCCCGCGAACAGAGACATTTGATTTCGCATAAATCCACTCCTTCAATCATCTTTTCTTCTTCAATAAACAACTCTCTCTCCAATACCTACAAAATATACACACACATATTCAATAAATACAAACAAAATGTGCTCATCCGATATCTTCCTCGGCTTGATCGCCATCCTCTTTCCTCCTCTCGCAGGTAAGCATATCATCCCCAATATATCCATATATCCCCGTAACCAGACGTGGCAACGCACTCACTCACCTTCCACAACATCTCCCTCCGCACATCCACCACATCCACCACATCCACCACATCCACCACATCCTGCATATACATCTATCCCATCCATCCACTAACCCAACCCCCTCCCCTCTAGTCTGGGTAAAACGCGGCCTCTGCTCCGTCGACTCCCTCATCAACATTCTCCTCTGCATGCTCGGATTCATCCCGGGACTCCTACACGCCTGGTACATAATTGCCAAATTTCCCGAGCAAGACTATGACTACGACAGTATCCCCGACTCGGAAGGAGGCGCTCGTGTAACCTATGTGGTGGTACAAGGACAAGGACCTCATGGGGGAACCCAGCGAGTACCGAAGAATGCGAGAGTCCAGCGTCAGCAACAGGGGTATGGAACCACGGCTCCGATGGAAGCGCCGACGGTGCAGCAGCAGCAGAATGGTAGTTGGGCTATTGCGGGAGAGGATGCGCAGGGTGTCGCACAGGGGAGGGGTGGAGAGGGAAGTAGTGGGGGGGCCGTGCCGCCGACGTATGCGGAGGCTGTTAAGGGGGATCATAAGGTGCAGTCGAGGGATTAGAGTGGAGGTAGAGGGGGCGACGGAATGATCAATGGGATATTATGGTGATGAATGAAGGATGAATGAGGGATATCAAGGATGGTTCGAATATGGACAGACCGGACCGGCGTAATTTGGGTAATATGAGCTTAATGCTCCTTGATTATATGCAGGAGTTTTGACTGTTTTATTTGCTTTCACCCTGGCACATCTACCTACCCACCAAAAACATGTATTAGAAATTTCTTCTTAATAATATCGTGCATTATTTTATTACCCCATCAAGTTCACCGGGGCTTCAGGCCAACTCCCCCAAATCAACGGTCTATCCGTGACTCTCGTATTGAGCGGTGCCAAAATCTTCAACCTCTTCTTCTTCTCATCCACCTCTGCCACATATACGAAACCCATGACACTAGCATCTCTTATAGTATCCTGCGAATCTCGAACCGACGCGTGCATGACGGCGAATATACAATGCAACATCATGGGAATCGGCTCTGCTTTCTCATATTGTGTGGGTTCGGCTTCCTCGTCTCCACCGGGTAGAAACATGTTGTGCATTGAGTGTGCTTGTAGGGTGTTAGTGTTAGTGTTTGATGTTGATGTTATTGCGACAATATATTATTATATGCTGAGATGAAGAGAAAAAAAGGGGAGAGAGAGTGTATTGCATGCATACCTTCTCTGACTTTAAAAATTGAAAGCTCGTCAAAGTTGACAACTTGGGTATGTGGACTCAAGGTTCTTTTGGCATCCCCGAAAAAGTATTCCTTGATAGTTGCGTCCCGCATTTGTTGCATGAATATATCATCTCTATCAACACAACCTCCTGACTTGTCTAATTTGACCAAGGTGATGACTTCGCCGCTATCAGTTTTGTGTGCTGAGAAGCGCCGTATCATATCACTATGTAGACGTTCTGAGCCCAATACTAGAATGATATTGACTGCCAACATCATATCATTAGTCCCTAATCTCAACCCAAATCCGTCTTGAAAGAAACTCACCCGAAAACTCAGACACAATATGAGAAATCAACTCATACCCGCCCTTCCCCTGACTGATAACCCCAGGCGTATCAATAATCATGCCCGTCTCCCTACACATCGCATCATCCTGCAATCTACCCGCCGCCGCCAACGCCAGCCTCGTCACCACCGGCTTATACAACTTAGCATTATCCTCCGGACTCGGCAGCCCATAATAATAACACAACGGCAGCTTCACGGGCACGGGACTCGGTCCACTCGTCGGACTACTCCCCCACCCCTCCTCCACATCCACAATACTCCTAAAAGCCGTCGCCGTCATACTACCCGGTATGCTCAGCATACCCTCTCTCGAATCCGCATTCACCACCACCGGCTGTCGACCCATGCGTATGGCATAAGCAGTGAGGAGTTTGACCAAGCTCGTCTTGCCCGCGTTACTGGGCCCAACAACCAACACGCGCGGTCCATCGTTCCCCGCTTTCTGCGCTTCGGTCCGCAGATTCTCGAGCGCGAAATGCGTGTTGACGTAGGATACCATGGGCGTTTCCTCGGCGGTGTATTCCTCGCATGGTCCGTTGACTTCGAGGCGACAGCCGTGCCAGGTGTAGATGGAGGATTTGCTGCCGTGGAATGTATATGTGTGATTAAGAGCGAGTTCTGTGCCGAAGATTTCGGCGGTGCCTGAGAGAACCTGTTGGTTTATTGATAAGAATCTGTTACGCTTCTCGCATTATCATTATCTTATGATAGGATTCATACCTTAACCTCAACACTGGATCCTATCGCGACCTCGAACCGCCATTCTGAGTTTGCTTGTAGCTCATGGATATTCGTCTGCGAAACAGATGTTGGTGCTGCAGCTGCCTATGTGTGTACAGTCAGTTAATGAATGATCATATCTCTTGAGTTTTTAGCTATCTAGCAATATGATTACTTACAGCAGGAACAGCATGACCTAACCCCGGTATCGACATTTCTTACCTAGTATTTATAGGGAAGTTGTGGAGCATGGGGTAAAGCTTTTGGCTAGGGGGCTTCAAAGAATGTTGAGTTTGAGTAAAAGCTATGGGTATGGGAATTTAAGGTTTGCGCTGCTGGGGTCTCTCAGCCTTACAGAAGGTAATTTGTCATTCATGTGAAATCCATTACACCCAGTTTAATAACATGTTTCCAGAAGAAAATTAACTTTTTGCGAATTTTCATTTCAATCTTAATCTCAAATCGAATTTCTCAAATTTCAATCTATAATATCTTAATCAAAATAATTTCAATATTAAAAATCTTTTTAATATAATTGAATTATTGATTATTAGAATTATTTCAATTATTTTTAAATACTGAAATAGCTTATTTAATAAAAAATTTATTTTGAGATTAAGATGAAAAATTATCAGAGATCAAAATCGCGATTTTTTTTTGGAAACACATTATTAAACTGGGTGTATGATATATCATACCATATCACATCAACTTATGAATCTTCACAACTCAAAACATTGTAAACAAGCAATTAACCAGAAACCAGAATCAGACAAGAACATTCATCCATTTTAATAACAGGAATTAAAAAAGTTTCCACAGTCCAAGCTACACAACACAGCAATGCCCACCTGTTACTGAAAAGCAATTAATATCATACATATCACCGACCTTTGTTTAAATGATTACTAGGTATACTCGAGTATATAGTATATGACATACAGTACAATTACAGCCTCGCCTGACGATTCTTCTTCTTCTCTAGAGACTAGAGTCAATAGGTACTCGGTAGGTCAGCAAATATCTCGAGAATCTGATCTTTAATATTTGGTTAGCCATGTCAATATCACGAAAGGATATCCGGGTATTCCCTTTCCTCCACAGCATTATGTCAAAAGCGTAAAGAGTTCGGGCTTAGCCTTCTTTACAATACTCGTAGAGTACATTCAAAGCCATGATCACCTCATGTCATGAAGTGAGACGCATAAGTTGTTGACTCTTGCAATTAGTCATACTGCACCTTTCAGATTCGGACGTAGACATGTTAAGGAAGGACTTAGACCAAAAATTCAAGCATTTTTAAATTAATTGTATGTACTCGTAGATCGTCAAAAGGTGAGAAGGGAAAGCAATCTAAATGTCCAATTGCACTGGGGTATCATAATAAATAGCCATGCTCATGCGTAGATGTATGCCCTGTCCAAGCAACTCCAAAAATATGCCTTGCATCTAATAAGCCCATGATTCCTACACCTCCCGCACAACGAGAGCATCCCCATAACATGGTATACTCGATATGCCGTAGGAAATTATGATCATCGTGACCATTCTGACCATCATGAATCCGCCAGCTCTTCCAGGATTTTCCCTACGCCACGTACTCCTACAAGAGAGTTTTCATCCGGTCCTAGCCCAGGGGTCCATTGCGCATGAGCAAAATCTATGACCTTTAGAGTATATATTTTTGGGAAAGATTCCTCTTCCATGTCATCTTCATCCTCTTCCTCCTCTTCAAAGGATGACTGGGTCTCTCCCGACGATGAGGAAGCATGTTCGGTCGTGGTGGGGGGAGGTGTCCGGCTAGATTCTTCCATTGCAGCGCGCAATGCTTTCCCATCACCCTCAAAAACGAATAGAAGACTAGCGGAGTACATCCTGCTCTCCTGACTTTCCAACACATCTTGTATCCTTCTCAAATCAGAGAGAAAAGCCTGAGATATTAATTGTCCCAACTCGTTGTCGATACCAGCCGATTTTGTGAAGATGAAGTTCTTGAATGCTTCATGAACATTGCCATTGTTTAACTCGAACCTGCCGTAGTCTTTATTATATATTCTATAGCCGTCCTTGTCTATATCGTCGCCCTTGGCATCCGGTCCTTGCCATACTCTCATACCTGCGATGCGAAATCCGAAATCTTTGTGTGTGGTCTGTTCCGTAACTTTGTCAAATCTCGTCTTCTTATCTTGATGCGCGTCATCTGCCCATAATCGTACACCAAGTTTGACATCGAGAATATTGGGCTTCACAAATCCGTGCGACGCATTCATGAGAACGACGGCTTGATTGGTCGAAATTCTCTTGCCATTAGTTCTGCCTGGGTAAAAGCCCTCAAGATTTGAATACTGCGCAATCAACTCGGCCGCTTTCTCTTCAACTGTGTTATCCTGCTTCTCGTCCAATTGCAAAGTTCCAAGAAAATCTGGCATAAAATCGTAAAAGTCTTCGTGGTTTGCTATGGTCTCGTTATAAAATGCGACCTCGGTATCGGTACAAGGTTTAATGAACAATTCGCCATCAACATCGGAAAGAGTGCCGTCACTGCTTGAAGGTTAAAAGATGAATTCCCACCAAAATCAAAGGTTAATTTGGCACTTACTGTCCTGCGACAGCATAATTGCAATCGACCAAGTCGGCACAAATCGGAAGAGATTTGGCCATCGTATCTTTCTTTTGTCGCGAACTCTCAGGGAACTGTCATTATTGAATGGAATGTGTTAGAATATAAGTATCAAATGAAGGAGTAACCCTGACGGTTTTCCTTCTATTTGTCTTCTCGCGCTATTGTAAGACTCCGAGTAGGCTGAGTATTATAAGGATGTAGTAAAGGGGCGTTGGTGAGACGTTTGTCGTGGCATCAATAATGTTCAAAGACCAACTGAAATGAAATGTTCAATATTAATCAGATTCAGGTTGGGCGCCCAAGATGAGATGATCCAACTTCCAAGGGTCACTTTCCCATGCGGAGACTAATCACAACACCTTGCCGAGCGGTAGAACAACGCTGGAACCTTTTCAACGCTTTCAAACCTTTCCTCATAAAGAAACAGTAGCGCCCCCCCCACCCCCTCCTCCATCAGCACAAGCACAGAAACCCTTGTAACTTCCTCCTTTGCAAAGTTTCGGACCCGTAAATGCACGATTGCTGCTGATTTCCGCATACTTACTTCATCGACACTGCCACTGCAATGTACCTAACCATGACATGCCTGTATAATGGAGGTACCTCATTTATATCCTTCCAACAACGAGTACGGAGGGAACGAGTAAGATTTGACCATAGTACTCAGATGCGAAGATGCGAAGTTGCGAAGATGTGCTATCTTGCAGTAGTGCGAGAGAGCAGCGACCAGGGCCAGGACCAGAACCAATCTTGAGTAAGAGGGACGTCAAAGAGAGAAACGAGGCATTCTTTATGGCGGAACAGATGGCGACCGATTTCGAGGCCATCCAAATAATGGTGGAATCCAATAGGGAAGAGGGGGAAAAAAAAAGGCAATGAAATGTTACTAACCTCTATACTGTTTTTCCCTGCTATTCTTCACCGTTTTCCCCGCAACCAGGTACGAGAGTGAGAGTACTCGGTGTTGTGTATTGAGGCGGTCGGTGGTCTAATATTTACTTTTGTTTGCTAAAAGAATGATAACAAAATAATAAAATATATCACAAAATCAAAATAAATATTTGATAGAAGAGAAGATAAATGGAAAGGTGCATCAGTCACATTAGCAACTTGACCTTGGTACTCTACTCTAGGAAGGTATTTCTTCTTCTTTTTCTTTTTCTTGTTTGCATTTTCCTGAATAATAAATGACCTTTCCTTTTATAAATAAGTTATACTTTAGCATTTAATTTTCACTCATTACACAATCATTCATATCACCTCCATCTGTTCTCATTTGACTCATATCAGCTGGTACATCTAGATTCACAACCAAACAACCAAACAACCACACATCCAGATTCACACCCACACACCCACACAACCAAGCATTTACACGTCTACACTGTGTACACACATACACTCACTCACATTTACTCAACCTCCAATCAATGTGAGTCACTCTTTACTCTTCACTACTTTTCCTCTGTGTTATTGTTTGGCATTATCTGATATTTGCAAACAAAAGTGTCAAACCAACTCATCGATACAATCAATCTACTTACCTGTAATACACAATACCGGTATACATACATCAAATTCCAATTTCAGATTTGACTAATAACTGGTACTTGTTTACCCCTTCTGTCTTAACAATTTCAATCCTCTTCTTGTTTACCCTGCTGTCTGCACAATTTCAATCTCTTCTTTTTCACTTCTTGAAAGCACTCTTAATAATTTCAATTCACCTTGGGAATAATAACCCACAATATCAAATTCACTTTAACTCATCGAATTCAACAATTTAATCACATTTGGTCTTTGATCAATTTCTTAAAAGGTCCTTCCCATCGACCTTTGCAAGTTGCAACCCCTCTCCCCCGACCCCCCCCCCTCCTTCCCTCCCAAAAAGAAAAAAAAAGAATCACAAAGGTAGTGTAACCCAACTCTTCCTTTCTTTTTCACAACCTTCTATACTTCTTCTTCCTTTTTGTATTACCTGTACAACCTTGATCAACTAGTATTCGCCATCATATCAACCCCCCTTATAACTTTTGGTTCTTCGAAATTTATTGATTACGATACTGATCCATTTCATCTGGGTTAGGTATCTCAATATCATGGCGCCCCACTCTGTAGGTCCTGAACCTGAAGAGTTATCTCGTGCCATCAGCGAGCTCGATTTATCCAGTCTACGAGGTATTGACGGAGCTACTGATGGAGATGGATTAAAGAAGAGCAAGCGTTATACTAGGGATCAGTTGTTGAGTCTAAAATCAAAATCTAGCTCGAGCGACGATTCAGGTATTGTTATCAATGTTGCTGAGATCGCGACTGGTTCGAAGACACCACCGGCTCCTCCAAGAGTTCCACCTCCTACCCCAGACCACTTGTCAGCTACCCCCGCTTCTGGCACCGGCACTCCTGTAGCTCGACTCCCTGTTACTCCCGAAGAGCCCGAGAAGCAGGAAGAAGGCGCAGTCAATCCAGGAGGCGCAGAAGGTAGTACGCAAGTTGCTGAAGGTAAAGAGGGTGAACCCAAGAAAAAGAAGAAGAGGAGTAGTGGAAAGAATAAAAAGGCAGCTCCAACAGGATTTGAAGGTATACAAGATCGGTCTTATATGGAAAAGAAATTACGTTCCTAACGTGACACGATAGAATTTTATGCCGACCCACCTCTCACCCCGGATGAATTTGAAGAGGAATGTGATGTTTACGATGAGTAAGTACTTTATTGTTCTCCAGTCAACTTCACTGACAATAGTTACCAGAGACCGACCATTTGATGAGTATGTGATCATCCCCAAAGCAGGGTTCGTAAACTGACGATATTCGAAGGCGAATTCAGACATGCATTCAACGCTACAGAGCACGGTAGGTCTTGATACATCTTGTCAAATTACTGGATTCATTGCTGATAGTATTTTCATCACTAGACGCAAGCTTGATAGCGTTCGCTCGAATATCCTGACAAAGTACTTTGCTTTGGGAGGAATCGAATCTGGCACTAAAACTTTCAATGGTGGTCTAGATAAAGAAACTTTAGAGAACAGCACTGCAGCAGAGATTGCCGCCATTCAAGCCACAGATTTTGTCCGATCTAGCAATAACAAATACTATGACCCCTCAGATACCGAAAATTGGGTTGTGGACTGGGAGGGAATTGTCAGAGGCTTTCTGTGAGTTACCATGAGTTATTCACGTGGTGTCAAATGTACTAATCTTTCCACAGTTCTTACAGAGCACACAAAATCCTCGGTGATGGGGAAGAGGAGATGAAGATGTATTGCGCAGTGCTTAGGAACTTCCTAAACTATGTCTTGGCTCATGAGGTATGTAAAGAATATACCAAAGAAGTCATGGCCGCAAGAAAGCTATGTGATACAGCTGAGAAAGAATACACATCAATCCGGCAACTCCAACGCATGCTTCCTGGCGACTTCAACACGGCCGCATCAACGCTGTATGGCGTAACCTACAAGCATCACATGGAGGTTTACACAGCATGGTCGGATATTGATGACATCTCAATGCAATGGTCTACCAACATTGTCCTACTCAGTTTGCCTCTTTCTGAGTTTGTTTTCAAAGGAGCTGTAGCCTTCATTGGTAACAAAAGCCACTTTGAGCAAGCCAAGAAGGGTGATACTCATGTCGTGAAGGCTGAAAGCAAGTTCATCGAGGTAACAGAAGTACATCGTGCTTCCGCAGACATCATCGAAGAATTTTCTCATGTCAAAGATCCTCGAGGACTTGGTGCTCTAAAGCCAATCGGAAAACTTTTTTGCAAATACTGGGAGGGTCCTGGCATTGACTATGAAGACAAGACGGACGATGGAAATGTTGAAGGTGTCGATGATTGCGTCGAAGAGTTCTGGCTCGAAGATCAACTCTTACAACATTGCTACCCAGGTCTCAAACTTGAAGTAGACGTTCATGAGCTCAACATTGGTGTCAAATATTTCGATCAAGTCAAGGAAGTCTATCCCTCGTTCTACCTTTATCTTTCTAATGAAAAGATGATGGGTTGGAAAGAACCTGGTAAAATCTCATCTCTTACCTTTTTCTAGATGGCGTGCTAATCAATCAATAGTTCCAAATGAGAGACTACCACCAACCGAAGAAGATCCTGATGCTGAGGAACAAGCCATGGACGATATTGCGAGGGATGAAGCTGATGAGTTTTAGAGGGCGTTGAACCAACTGTGAACTCGATTTTCATTGCGTTGGTGTTCACTGCACAGAATGATGCTTTTCACCGACATCATTTAGTTCATATGAGGTTTCTGGCAACGAGGAGTCTAATTTATTTCTTTTGCAGTGGTAACATATGTTATACTTCCAAAGGTTTTCATAAAAAAAATATCGGTAGGGCGTTTGACAGTCTGCATCAACATGGTTCCAAGGATGGCATGACGAAAAGAATGATCGCATGATCGGATTTCATACCACGGAGGAGTTAGTATGGGGGGAAACACAAAAACAAAGGAAAACACCTGAAGTCAGCGATGATCGGATGGTGCATATCAGGATGGATGGTACTCAATCGAGCGATCTGGCATATATTGCTTTTTGTGTGTATGGCAGTGATAATGAAATATAATATTGAATGGTATGCAATTTGTTTTTAATTCTTGATGTGTCTTGTATTTGGAGATAGTTTTGATGAATTGAAGTTATTCGTATAATGTTATAGGTATGAATTCTAAGATTATATACGTCTTTTAATGACTAAAGTCGTCCCAAGAAATTACATTCTGAGAGCATCATACTCATACTGTGTGTGTGATGTATATGAGTATCGCCAGTGAAGGTATAGTCTGGTATATCATATAGAAGTAATTCATTCGTATTGAAAAGACCATTACTTGAGTATATAAATGATTGATTAGTTAGTTAGTTAGTCAATTTATATATTTGTATATTGATCTATTTATTTGTTGATCTGTTTATTTATTGATCTGTTTGTTTATCTATTTATTTATCTCTTTTGCTAAAATGATTTTTTTCTTGGATTTTGTGAGTTGAGTTGTGTTTTAGGTAGGTGTGGCCCACGGGTATAGTATAGGGGTATGAGGGCTATGGGGGGTGAGGAAGTATAGGGGTAAGTAAAAGAGGTGAGGAGGTGAGGGGGTGAGGGGGTGAGGGAGGGGGTGAGTGAGGTATATGGGGAGGTGAGTGAGGTATAATTAGATGGGATAAAATGGGATAAGATAGAATGAGGTGTATGGAAGGAGGTGGGTAAAAAGGTGTGTAGGGGTTTAGGGTGTATAAGTTTAAGATGAGATGAGATGGAATATATGTATGTGAGTAAGGGTTTAAGATATATAGAAACGGGCCAGTGAGGAGGTAAGGAAGGTAAAGATGTGAGTGAATGAGTGAGTGGCCACTGTATAAGTGAGTATGGAAGGAGGTAAAGAGATAAAGAGGTAAGGAGATAAGGAGGTGAGTGTATATGAAAGGAAGTGAGGAGATGAGTAAAGAGGTAAGAAAACAAGTGAGTGAGTGAATGATTACGAGTAAGGGTTTGAGGTATATAGATTTGAGGTGTAATGGAATGGGATAGGATAGGATAGAGTAGAGTGTAATATAGTATAGTAGATTGTAATGGGATGGAATAGGATAGAACGGGATAAGATGAGATAAGATGAGATAAGATGTCAATAATTTATATTATATGAGACAAAGAGTACGAGGATAAGTGTGCATGACTTCACCAGATCAAATAAAAAAAAACCATCAAAAACCGCAGAAGAATTGCATTCAGCGATTGAGATACGCATCACCAGGGGTTCGCTAATTACCCCTATGTTTGTGTACAACCCTACTGACGGCTTTTGCAAGAATGGTTTGCAGATAGATAGACATTAAAAGAGTGTCGAGAAGTAGGTTATCCAAATTCTTTGTGACGAGTGTCCGCCCAGCTATCCAAAAATAGGTCTTACTCGTTTCTGACCTTTTCCAATTATTCGAGTTAAAAATATCCAAACATGTAAGTTTCTGAAGAGAAAAGAAGGGATGAGATGAATAATCATCTGCGTCATGAATCAGTGGGTTGATTAGTAGACTGTACGAATCGACCATCCCACCGCTAGAACTCTCGCAACAACGAGAAAGAATCCCGCCAATGCATAAGAGAGTCCAGCGAAAACGATCAGCCACGTATAATCGCCTCCACTAGCGGTGAGAATCTGTCCCGCAATAGGTAGTCCAGTCAAAGTTCCAAACGCAACCACCATCCAGCATGTGGAATAATAGCGACCATAGTTTTCAGTCTTACACATCTGACCCACGCATACTGGACTCAAACTAAGATTACTACCGCTAACGAATCCGAAGATGACGGAGAAAACGACGACCATAGCTGTGGAGTTGTTGGCTGGTAACCAAAGAGCTAGACATGCAATTACGCAAAGAGCGACGGAGAGAATAAGTGTATTTAGACGGCCAATGAGATCGGCTGCCCAACCTGCTCCGAATCGACCAAAGAATGAGCCGGCGTTAAGAATGGCAACGATGTAAAAGCCGAAGGATGAAGATTGACCATGAGATACGACGTAAGGTGTGATGTATGTCAGAGGGACAAAGATACCCCATTCGAGCAGGAAAATCGCGATGGTGATGAAGAAAAAAGGTGGATCCTTGAAGGCATTCAGGTCTGGAAGAATACTACCAATGCTAGGAAGTTTCTTTCTAGGGAGACGACTTTCCACAAGGAGGTTTGCGAGTATGAGAAGGAAGAGGAGCATAAAGCCTAGGATTCGAGTCGCCCATGCAAAACCTATTGTAGGGAAGAGACGCTGTAGCATAAGGGGGAAGATGATCCCACCAATACTTCCAGCAGTCATTGCGATACCGGTGGCGTTGCCTCTTTTGACGAGGAAGTAATGACCGATTGCAGCAATACATGGAGTATTGACCAAGCATCCACCAATACCATTGAGTACACTATACACCACAAAGAAGTGCCAATATTCTAAATGAATTAGTAAATGAGAGAGTAAGTGGATATTGATTAGCGAACGTACGAGTACATAACCCAAGCAACATCATGGATAAAACCAACAAAATGCTTCCACTGAAGATCAGAACTCTTGGACCATATGCATCAAAGATAGGACCAATTGGTGCACCACAAAAGAATGTCAAAAAGAGGGACAATCCGAAGATCCATCCTATTTGACTGGAATCGTAATCCTTCAATTGGTGAGTGCTGAAGTACTCGAGTAAAATACCACTGCTATTGAGAATTCCGAAGACTGAAAACGAGCCACAGAATGATCCCACAATAACCGACCAAGCCTTCAAACCCCCTTCAGGGAAGTCATCCTTCTCATCCCCCATGAGTGAGCTTTCGTCAGATGGTGGATCGGAAGTGTTCTGATCAATTCCTTTCTCAAGGTTTTGGTTGGAAGTAGTTGGACTTCGGATGTCGTTGTCCAAATTCTGCGGGTTGGGTAAATTCGAGTTTACCCCGGATTTTTCGAAATTTTCATCTTCAATACAATCGTTTGCACCAGGTGCAGTGACGTTGCGGTTTTTTAGGCAGGTTTCCTCTGCATAGTTGTTTCCAACCGCTTGCATTCGCCACACCCTTTGGTGAAGTCTGGGGTAATAATAAGGATATAATAAGGAGCGCGATTGACTTGAAAAAGAATATGTGAGAGAGAGTAAAGGACAGAAGAGCAATGGAAAAGTTCAAGGAGTGGAGAAAGACTAAGACTTTGCAAGCTTTCCTACTTCTAGAATCGGCCATTTCCGAAGCCGGGGGGTAGTTTAGCCTGTGGGATATCCATGTTATCCATAACAATAACCACGTATCCACGTATCCACGTGATATGGCGTAAATGTCGAGAGAAAGATGGCCACGCTGTAACAAGACACGGGAGATATCAAACTTTGGGTGAACAGGAGATATTAGAAGATATCTAAATGAGGTTTCTCGGGTAAACAATGGTAGTACTGTATATCAGTTGTGTTGGAAGCAAATGGGGAATTTCAGGTGGCCCAAATATTGCTCGAATCTTCCAGCCATCATCATACTGTACTTCCTAAAATCACATCAAAGTTAGCCCATTAACTTAAAATTGAGACTGCATGATTAAATTTCGAGAATTATGAGAATTGGGAATGAATCGAGATGAGGAGAATCAAGATGACTCCAGGTTCGATCAGCTCGCAGACGATTCACGTGATGTACGCGAGGATTGCCCAAGTGAAAGTTGGCTAAAATTTTGTTGGAGAATTGTGATATGATGAATCTTGCACCAATGTTGCGCATGCAATATAGAAATGATGGTCGAAGTCATAAGTTCATGACTAGCATACGGCAAATTTGCATCTTGCAGACTGCAGTGCTACTGTATGATCTGGGTGTCAGACGTGGCATGATGATGATCACAATATGTATCCATGGATTTATATTTATCAAGCAAAAGCCTATTTGTACGGAGTTACATATCTTCATCAGCTTTTTGTGGTGCAAGATGCATTTGCATGGTTAACATACAAGGTTCTCATTGTGAGATGTAAGGTGCTGACCGGATGACAGGGTCAAATAGATACCGAAAATAGCGAATTCAAATGAACCTATCAGATCGATGTTCAACCTCGATATCTTGATATTAGCAGCGGGAGAAACGGAAGTTAGGGCAAAGCAATGCATGGTTCGCATTTTCGGCCGAACTATCAAGACAATGATGCTTACTAACATCTACCCTTTCGTCAATGAACACTGCCAGTGTACGTACCATGATAGCTGGCGTGGTGGATTCACGCAGATAACTTAACTCCTGGTAAGGTAATGGTTTTCATATGTATGCAAAGGCCGGGTGTTAAGGATCTATAAGGGTTTGGTGAGGTGTGAATGCGGGGAATGCTTAGAAATAGTTCTTTCATGAATGATATCATACCATGAAACTCTCAACTATAAGAACTCCTTCCATTCCCCAATTGAAGTTCAAATAATCAACATCATCCAACACTCACTTCTCATATTACCATTGACTTTATTTACCTTCTCATATATCTTTACCAAACTATACAATGGCATTCCCTCCAGCCCCCGCTCCGAAGACCGCTCTTGGTCACTATAGAATGCTTTCGCCCACAGCAGCCGTGAGAGTAAGCCCTTTATGCTTGGGAGCAATGAATTTTGGAAATGCTTGTAAGTAGACTATGCAATCTTTTTGGTCCGATAGTCACTAACACTTTCCAGGGGAGAGCTTTATGGGAGCTTGTGATCAAAAGCAAACCGAGGAGATATTGGATCTTTTCTATGAGTCCGGAGGAAACTTTATCGATACAGCCAACAATTACCAGTCCGAAGAATCCGAGAAATGGATCGGTGAATGGGCCGAAAAGCGTGGAATTCGAGATCAACTCGTCATCGCCACAAAGTTCACCACTTGTTTCCGAGCTGGACATGGCGATAAGGAGATCATGATCAATACCACCGGAAATGGAACCAAATCTCTTCATCTTTCTCTCCAAGCAAGTTTGAAGAAGTTGAGAACATCATATATTGATCTTCTTTATGTTCATTGGTGGGATTTTACTTGCTCGATTCCGGAGCTCATGCAATCCTTGAACGCATTGGTCTTGTCTGGAAAGGTTCTCTATCTCGGAATTTCGGACACACCGGCATGGGTTGTATCGAAATGCAATCAATATGCCCGTGATCATGGATTCCGTCAATTTTCCGTATATCAAGGACGCTGGTCGGCCGAGAATCGCGATTTCGAACGTGATATTATTGGTATGGCTGCTGATGAGGGAATGGGACTAGCACCCTGGGGTGCATTGGGAGGTGGACATTTCAAAAGCGACGAGCAACGCAAGTCCGACGAAGGTCGAAAGATGACACCACCAACAGAAGCTGCCATCAAGATATCCAAAGTCCTTGAGAAGATTGCAATTGAGAAGAATACGATAATTACAAGTGTAGCAATGGCATATGTGATGAGAAAGGCGAAATATGTATTCCCGATTGTTGGAGGGAGAAAGATTGAGCATTTGAAGGGAAATATCGAAGCTCTATCATTGGAGTTGAGCGATGACGACGTCAAGGAGATTGAGGGATCAAATGGATTTGATATCGGATTTCCTTTGAGCTTCCTAGGAGGCGGCCCAAATGGAGTGAAGACTCCATCTGATGTATGGTTGTCTAAATTTGCTGGTATAACAGATCATTTTCAACCATCTAAATCTCTTCCACCCCATAAGCAATAGATGGCTTAGAGAAGTGTGGATACCTAGTAGCTATACTCGAGTAGAGATGGATGAGTAGAAACAATTCAACTATTATATGGGAAGACTTGTTGATAACCTTACTGTACCTTTTATATTATAGTATACTTTGACTGATGATTAGACATACTGTATGTAGTCTTTATAAACTTCATTCTTGATGTATTAGTCGGTCAGTATTTTGTATCATTGGTTGCAAAACTTCATGATATATAAGTATAAACAGCAAAGACAATTTAATAACGTGG
>KI628780.1:0-50850 GCA_000503235.1 Sclerotinia borealis F-4128
CCACGTTACACGTAGTTCAATTTGAGGGATACCAATTAACATTATATAACAAAATATTATTTCCGTTACGTTCATTACGTTCATTATATTATATTCAATATCAAAATCTCACAACCCATTGTTATATCGTTTACTAATATTATCTTTTCTTTTCTTTTCCAATACCGGTTCTTGATTTCATTGAAGTTTACCTCAATTGGCGAGAGCAGTGATGAATGTGCAACTATTATATGAGTAATAAGAAGCTTTGCTTATAATTTTCCCTCCTGTTCTCTTCCTCTTCTAATCTTTTGGAAAACAAAAACCTAAATCTATACTCGCGTACTTCAATTTTCAATCTTCAATGTTCAATTCTCCATTTTTTTTTTTCATCCCTACAATGAATGTGTCTACTGAGTACGAGTAATCCCTTCAATCAGAACTATGCTTCCTCTCTTTCCTCTCATCTCGTCTCATCTCCTGTCATCTCCACGCCTCTTTTCTTCCTCTCCTCCCTCTCCTACCTCTCCTCCCTCTCCTACCTCTCCTCCCTCTCCTACCTCTCTTTCCTCTCTTTCCTCTCTTTCCTCTCTTTCCTCTCTTTCCTCTCCTCTCCTACCTCTCCTCTCCTCCCTCTCCTTCCTCTCTCTTAGTCAAGGCAGTGTATATATACTCAGTATACTCAGTATACTCGTATATACCAATACCAATACCAATATATCACAATCCTCTCCAGTGGATTTAAATTATTGAATTATCAGATATATATAGTAAGTAATATATATTTGATAATCTGAATAATCTACTCAAGTAGATAGGTATTTCCTTCCATCTTTATCTTTATCTCATATACACGTACACATTCTCTTTCAGACATATATATATACAGTGCACATACACACATACCGGGTCGGTACTCACACATTTATATATAGCAGGTTTGAATCAATATAACATATTTGATCGATCGAGTAATACTATACTATGTTAGAAAGTGATGCCCTATAGCGTAGTGGAAGTAGCAGTATTATTAACTATCTTAAGAAAAGGTTGAACTAATAGAATTAAGCTTTCTTCCCACACAAGGTTATCATCTTAGCTGTGACCAAAAGGGTATAAACAGGACTCCGATTGTGTACTTAGAATCTACAAGTGAAGAGCTATGTAGGATGCTAAAAGGAGGACTATATATACAGGTATTGGGAGCCATAAGGGCTAGGCCAAAAAGGGTGAAAGAGTCCTAGGCGTAAGATGCCTAGGTCTAGAGCTATAGAGCTAGGGGTCTAAGCTGTGAAAGGAAGGTCCAAAAGAGCCGTCATATCATACTACATATGTAGTATGAGCCAGTGGGCGGAAGAGAGCCGTCTGTTCCGTCACATGATCTTTCTTTTAGTAGCGATGCGATTCTTTTGTTTTATCTAATTGTCAATTGCTTTTACAAACCGGAACTTATAATCTGTTAGAAAATAATGCTCTATAGCATAGTGAAAATAGCAGTATTATTAATTATCTTAAGAAAAGGTTGAATTAGTAGAGTTAAGCTCTTTTTTACCCAAGGTTATCACCTTGGTGGGGAAACCACTTAGCGCCTCTACCAGTCACGTGCCCATATACATATGACTCCCTTTAATCTCAACTTCCAACATACTATTTGATATTATTTCTATTTCTACCGTATTACCATTATATTTACGGTTTATATTTATTTATAATATCAATACTACAAAACATCACCATCACCATCACCATATTCCCTCAAGTATTCTCCACGCCCCTTTATCTCTCTCTCTCTCCCCCTCTCTCCCTCCCTCCCTCTCCCTCTATCCCTTCCTGTCTCCCTCCCTTCCTCCCTCCCTGTCTTCCTTCCTGTCTCCCTCTCCCTCCCTCTATCTTCCTTTATTCCTCTCTATTCCCCTTTCTCCCTCTCTCTCCATCATTCTCTCCATGCATTCCCATCCATACCCCTACTACTCTATCACATTACATCCCTACCATCCTACATCCCTTCTTCTGTTCACCATCACGTCACCGTATCATTATCATGTCATCAAATCACCATCATCACCCTCAGATTTTAGCGAGGAGAGAGTCACTGATCATTCACTCACTCACTCACTCACTCACCCTTTAACTCACCCATTAACTCACTCACTCACTCACCCACCCTTTAACTCACTAACTCACTAACTCACTCCCCCACTACCCCCCTAACTTACCCACCCATCAAAATCACATTAATATACACACACACAAGCAATAAACTCCCAACTTCCCAACTTCATATTCACAAAACCACAGTATCGATACTCATATTAAAATTACTCTCTAAACATATCAAATTCATATCAAATTGATGATTTCTATTTTCTCCCTTCTCCCTCCCCCCTAAGGCTTTTCTAAGAACCTTTGAAATACTCGAGTACCGTTACCGTGACACTTTAATTATCACCAGTATCTCCTATCTACTACAAACCTACCAGCAAACCAGGATGTACTCGGTACAGTAGACCTTTCTCGCTTCTCCCTCCTCCCTTCTCCCTTCTCCTTCTCCTTCATCAACATCAACATCAACACCCACCCCCTTCACCCTAGTACTAATACCGTACTCCGCAAAACAAACGAGTTCCATGAGCAATAGTACTACATGTAATCAATGAAAACACCACAACGCAGTAAGAACCACACAAACAAAGAAACTCCCGACCATGATCTTCCACCGTGACGTTTCTCATCAAATAATTATTCTAATCTAGTACTGATGATGACTACACATGTATGTACTAGACTCCAACTATTTGTTCATACGCCAGTCCATCTACAAGAAGAAAGCGGCAATACCACCAACGATGGCTGCAATGCTCAATTCAACTGTGGCTGCACCGGCGGTGATTTGTGTGGGTGTGGTTGTAGTGATGGTGCTGTTGATCTTGTTTCCGGATTTCGAGTCAGGGTTGGAGCTTGAACCTGAACCTGAACCGGAACCGGAACTTGAACCTGATACAGGACCTGGACCGGAACCAGTGCCAGCTGTCTTGTTAGAAGATGGCCCAGACCCTGTGCCAGAGTCTGAACCTGCAACTAAACCTGAACCTGAACCTGAATCAGTGCCAGATGTCTTGTCACAAGATGGTCCAGACCCTGTACCAGAGTCTGCACCTGTACCTGCACCTAAACCTGAGCCCGGACATGAACCCGAACTAAAGCTTGAACCGGAACCTGAACCATTGCTAGATGTCTTGTTAAAAGATGACCCAGAACCTGTGCCAGACCCTGTGCCAGAGTCTGAAACTGCCCCTGATAATGGACTTGTGCCATTGGTCTTGTTACTTCTGGATGCAGCGGATGGCTCGCAGCATTGCCGAAACGCCACTGCACAACTTCGCTTGAGTGCACCGGCATTCATAGCGCAACTCATGTAGTTTTGATAGCATTCACTTTCCGTAGGCGCAGAAATGGTTTGATCGTACAAGGTACATGTGTTGTTCAGTGCAAGAGGACACGTGTTATCAGTGCAGATAGATTGCAGTTGGGGTCCTTGAGCAGGGACAACAGTTGTAGGTGGCAAGCAACGATAACCGAATGATTGTCGAAGTTCGTTTCCGACAATCATGAGATCTAAAGTACCAACGCCTATAGCCTGAGCAGATAACGTAACTTGTTGAATAAAGTAACTGACTTCGACGTTGGAAAGATGCATGAATCTGTTTTTGTTAGAGGTTGCACTGCTTGATTGTCTAAATCTACATTCGAACAATGAGGAGTGCCATGAGGCATCCAGTCGACTCACTTGTGGACGTTGTATTGAGACCCAGAACCAGAATATGCCGGACGGACAGCGCCACCTTGTTTGGAACATCCAAGTAACACGCCGAAATACTCGTAAAGATGAGTCATGAGGAAGCTTTCGTGATTAGCCTTATTTTATATTAATTTTCTGAAGAGCTTACTATTGATTGGATGTCGTTCCAAAGGAAGGCAGGCCTTGAGAAAGAGGTCGGAATCCACCATCATCAAGAAAATTGACAGTCACTGGCTTGTTACCAACATTCGTAGATGCAAGACGGCCGTCGAAATATGGTAACAAATCAACCTTGATACCATTGTAGGTTCCGCCTCCGAAAATACCAGGAAAAAGGAGGCCACCCATGTTTGATTTGTCGTCTGCAAAAGATTCATGAGTGAAGTTCATTCGGGAACTGAATAGAAGACTTACAGCTACCAATAAGAGCATAATTGACGAGGTGTGTCAACAAAATGAGTTGTTTGGTAGCAGTGTTATCTTTTAACAGGGCAGTGGTATAGTAATCGCAGATACTGGTATCCTTGGGACGTTGGGCACCAACTGCACCAACAAGGACAAGAGCTGCCGCAAGAAGAGAATCAAAATGCATGATGAATGAAGATGCTTCAAATGATAATGCGAAAGAAGAATGTAGCTCTGATAAGTTTTGATATTACTAGAATTGATGAAGCAGAACCAAAAATGTAATGAAGCCAAAAGAATTTGATGATGTATTGTTGATGTTGTAGAGAAGAAGAATGAGATGGGAAGAAGAGGTTTTATGATTGTAAACACAGGTGAAGGAGAGTAGACTTCGTACTTTCCGTAATGAGTTGCAACTTTGGTTTGAGAAGGAACCATATTGATGGCTTACTATCAACCACCGAGGAAGGATAGAGTGAGTTGACATCAACTTCCAAGCTACTTCCATATCTCAAACCTCAATTGATCAATCCATAATTGTATCCTGCCATTGCATATCGTTGAACCCGAATAGCTTCCCCGTAGACCAGAGGATGGATGAAGGAATACCGGTATGTTCCAAAGGGAGCCTCTATTTTCAATCTCTGAGTATCAGTAGGTAGACTAGAATAGACGATGCTCGTTATCCGAAAGAGAATATGCATCGAACCTCACTACATATACTCGAGTAGGTGATTCAAAGTAGCCCGGTCGGTCCATCAATCAAGATGATAGTGAAGAACGTACCCGTATATGTCAACGGCAACATTCGAGCACCAGATAATGTCTCTTATCTGTAAGATTAATATTTACCAAAGACGAAATAAAGAATTTTGAACTCTCGATCGGTAGCCATTTCATCACTCCTTGACGATGGAGGAACGATCTCCTGGATGTACCAGCCACAGCTATCCCAATGAATATTGAAATCCGTGAGGACATACAGAGAAATTGATCTCCATGTTAAAGATACCGATTTTTAAGTTGAAATTGACTATATTGATTGAAAGTCCTGGCTTGAGCCCGTACTTGTACACATTTGAACCCCAATGTGGAAAACTGTACTCGTAGAAGATCGATCATTCTTGTTTCTCCAAATCTAGACGATCGTTGGATGGCCAATCAAAGCTACAGCATCAGTAAATAGCTACAACCCAGAAACGGATTCAATCCCTTTCGAAGATTGAATGTGACATACGGCGTCGTTGAGAACTTTCATTTCAGAAACGACTCATCCGCAGCTGCTCGTCGTTAAAAGCGACGATTAGCCTAAGAATGCGATAGCCCCTATATGTTCAGAATTGAATTGAAGAGGTGTCGTTGTTAGTTTCAAGGCTTTGGACACATACTATTTTCCAAACTGCTACACCGGGTTGGATCAGTGAAGAAGAGTCAAACACCGTACTGGCACGACGTAGACTGGAATCATCTCGCAAAATAAGTACAGCCATTACCTTCTGCACAAGATTGATCGGACTCTCATTTTGAGACAACCCGATAACTCGTCTGATTGATTCAAATCCGAGTTACCCCAATACCTTAGAAATGATTAGTATGTTCTGTTTGGTGTTGCAGTAAACTGATGACAACTGAGTATTTGTAAATGAATCGAGTTCGACGCGTATCATATGGTAGCATTTTATCCCGCTGCACCAATAATACTCCTCACGAAGAGGACTTTGTAGATAAACTCTGACACTTCTCCTTTGATGTGCAACCTCTCTTGCACATTTTCCGTAGTGATCAAAAGATCGACTATGTAAATGTCAAACCGATTGCGCAAAGATTCAGATCTTATCGCCTGACGTGCGGTGTGGTGTACTGACTGTACTCTCAAAGGTATGACGGGGGGTCTCAGCTTGCAATCTCACAATCAAGATGAAGATGTATCGCTTGCTGCAACTCATCAATGATATGATGAATCCCGACGGATTAATTGATACCCGGTGGCTGGGGAAACGGGATCGTAACTCGATTTGATCTTCGGCGATGTGTCTGAAATGGTATCCGGGGGTGAAATGGTATCGTGTGGGGAGGACTCGGGTTGATGAGTGGTATACATACTGTAGTAGCGCTTTCTAAGTTGGTAATCGGATCTTCTTAACGCAAATCAATACCGATGAATGAATGCCACGGTTTATCTCGAGTTTCATAGATTGATCTCCACAAAATGAGTTGTTTGACAGATGAGAAAACCCAAGTCACTTTGCATACTATCATGATACTCGAGTATATATAATATCAAGGATCCCTCGTGGTTATATAGGTGGGACTGTGGTCTGTGGTGAATTGTGGAGAGAAGAGATCTCCCGGAATCCTATCGACGGATGAATAATCAAAACAGATCCTGGATATGAAGGTAAAGAAAGGGTTTGGTGATTGGTTGTGTGAAACGCTTGTTCGGGAGTTGAAAACCGACACTCTATCTAAGACTAAGACTTAAAGTCTATTAACCTGATATCAGAATGCTTCTATAAATCTATAATCTAATAATCTTTGATATCTTTGGTTCTAATTATTAAGGATATCTGGATATCTAAAAATAATGTATAAGCGGAGATTTGATGCACATAAATAATCCATGAAAATCGGATCTTCTAATTCAATATTTACCTACTTAGCGAATTTACCAAATTTACCCAATCTCCCTTCAACACATCGTCGGACATATCTTTTTCTGACTTGTTCTTGTTCTTGCTTTGATATCATCCTATTTTGTTCCATTCACTCACTCAATTCATTCTCTCTCTTCCTAGGTATTCCTTGCAACTGTGTCTAATTCAACCTATCAATTATCAATTATCCATTATCTATTATCTATTGATTGTCAATTCTCAATTCTCAATCCTCAATCATCAATCATCAATCGTTCCATATGCTATCGCCAGCATTCTATTACACTCGTTACACTCTCTATCGTATTCCTTGAAATTCCGGGATCTCCGTTCAAATAAAGGAATAAAAACTCAAAAATCACCAGCAAGAAAGAAAGAAAGAAAGAAAGAAAGAAAGAACGAGATCACAAACGGAATATCGATTAGTCTGTTCTACATTCTGCATGGTGTGGTGTTCAAGACAGCTTTGTACAACGACCCACCCCAAAAAAAATATCATGCAAGCAATCGCCTTGAACGACCAACGGAGAAGCCTGTAAGACGACATCACTCGAAACAGCTTGCATCACCTCTCACCTTCTCTTTGTTATCCAAGTACTATGTTTCAATTCCTCTGACGCATATAGACCATCACTCTTTTAAGGTCTTTCGAGCAATGCGCCAGATATTTACTTTTTTAAAAAAAAAAAGAATACTAACCCGTCAAACACAATCAAACCATGGAAAGTACACCAGTTATGACCTCTTCTGGCTCGAGGCTTGCTCCTCCAATGCTACATCCAAGATCTTCTTCGAGAACAAGATCACCAACGAGATCCTCAAGTCGATCGCACATTTCAGACGACCTCCTTTCCGACCTCACTCCTGCCACAACCCTACAAGCTTTCACTTCCCCAACAGGCAAATTAAAAGCGAGCATTGAAGCTGCTTCTCCTAAAGATCGAGCATTTGGCATACGCGCAACTTTAGCATCAAAGAAAGTACAAGAATGGTTGGAAGAATTATCAAATTGGCCATGGCCGAAAACTGGAGGATCGCCAGGCTTTGCAGTTCCAGCTTCAAAAAATATAAAATCGTCAACACCCAAATCGGACGCACAAACATCGTCACAGCAACATAAAGAAGACCCCGAGCCCAAGCCGCAGTATTGTGGGAGCCTTTTGTTCGAGCAGGTTGTGCGATATGAATATCGGATCGAAGAAATTGGAGAAGGCATGGATGGTTTGAAGGTGGAGGAAATAAAACGACAGGTTCTGGATACACACTTCTCCGCGAACTCCCGACCCTCATCTTCCTCTTCTACAATTGCCATGCCGACTTTTCTCGCCTCGTACACAGTCATGGATGATTTTACAGCTATAGTCACGGCCACGGTATTGCAGGCATTACCGAATTTGGCCAAATTGACACGTTTGATGGATATATGGGGTATTCGTCTTTCAGTACTTCGAAGAGTACCATCGTTACTACTCGGGTTGGATGATGCGGAGATGGCTTTGATTTCGGGATGGCAGGCTATCAAAATACCAGGCACACATATCACTGGATCTGGCGAAACGGCGGATACGGTTCTTTCACGCCAAACTTTCGAAGTCATGAAAAATGTTTTGCAAGCTAAAGTTACGATCCTTGGGAGAGATCTGGACTATATGCTCGATACTTTGGAGGGTAGGATGGACACCCTACCTGATAGCTGGTTAGACCGGATGGAAAATCTTGAACGGGATTATGGCGAATGGGTCGTTGCAGCGGACCGCAAGATTACGGATGGGGAACTAGCCGCAATTGCGACTCCACAAGTGGTGGAAAAAGACATGCCGCGAGCAGAAGATACTGAGCCTTCTCCTGAAGCCAGTGTGGACTTGATGAACAAGAACAAGGAGGCCGGAGCCTTAGGAAACCAAACGGCTCGTGAATCTAGTGTCGTGCCAATATCTGCGATCAATGACGATTCAACGGCAACAGATGTGAATGCTCACGAGGAGCCAACTACTACCCCCCCACAACAAGAAATTGGCATTTCGAATGGAATAGTTACTACACCAGAAAAGACACCATATTCTTGCATTGCTCAGCTCCAAGTCTATGAATCGGCCCAGACTACAATTTCAAAAAGCCCATCTCCTCCTCAAACCCCGTCGCCGATGTTGGACTTTCAGCCAATCGCACAGCAATCCGCGTGTGAAGGACAGGTATACACGCCGCTCAGTCGCTCGACTAGCGTAAGGAGTATCACCAAAGTTCCTAAATTTGGGCATACTTTTGCAAATGCTTTAAGGCGTACCATTTCCAATGACGAATCGCCAACAACTTTGAGTGATGATTCTTTGGCCGTAGCTCCTAAGATCTCAATACGGCCGTCATCGGTGATTCTTGATAAATTCCCTAGTCCACCCTTAAAGTCACCGGTAAGATATGATATGGCAAGACTTCGTAGTTCGAGCTCACCACTTATCATTGGAGCAGAACATAAACCCGTTGTCTCCAAAAGTTCTGCCCACTCTTCAGAGGATGGATCTTCCTTCGGTGCGACGGCTTCCAGTATCGCGTTAGCACAACATCTCGGCATTTCTTCTGCATCCCACATATCGTCACAGCATGTGAATATGGATACCGGCAAATTGAGGGAACCAGCACATTCATCTAGCAAGCCTTCTCACCTACCTACTCACACAACTACAATAGCTAGCAGTGACGGAGCATCCGAGAGTGTTCAACGTTTCGATCCTGTTGGGATGGAATTCGATCTTTTAGATGCTCGAATGGAATCACGCAGGCCATCCATAATCGTTGATAATATTCATGCAGATGACTCTCGTGATAGTGATGCTTCAGATGATTCGCTCTCGGAACGGTGCAGATCTCAAATGGCACAAGCAGCTGGCTCAAGTCCCGTCGACCAAGACTTAGATGGTACATCTACAGTTACATATGAAGGCTCACCCCTCCCACCTCGAAAAATGGCACATGATCTACAAAAGTACGATAATACTCCACCTGGTTCACCACCGGGAGCTCCAACCAGATCTGCTCGTCGCCCTCCTCAACTTCTCGAAAGTCCCGATTTCTCTCATCTGATGTCCACGGCTGACGATGCTTCCTTCCTTCATGATGTCAATGTGCTCGAATCTATTCCTGCATCGCCTGTTATTAGAAATAGCGACGATCAGATGCAACAACAAATAATCAATTTACTTCAATCAATTCCAGCTCATATTCGCCTTCGTTCCGAGCCAGAAGAAAAGTCAAATTCTCAAGGCATTCGTCCTCGAAAGGCTCGCCGCTCCGTTACTCCCTCGATGCCCTCGGTTCGTTCACAATCTTCGATTGGTAGTTTACGTGCACCAACGCCGTCGTTTACACTCGCTCCAGCTTATGCAAAGAGTGGTACTCCACGCCACAGGCCTCAAAATGGCAGTCCAGAGATTAAGGTCTATCATCTATCACGATCTAGTGGTGAAAAACCAATCAAATTATTTGTTCGCCTAGTGGGTGAACGTGGTGAAAGAGTCATGGTACGTGTCGGAGGTGGCTGGGCAGATCTTGGGGAATATCTCAAAGAATACGCAAGTCACCATGGACGACGAGCACCAGTTGATACCGATAAAGTCGAAGTTCAAGATTTACCGCCACGTATCCCATCTGGCGGTTCTACCATTCGTGAAAATGGTCGCACTACACCAGGACCTGGTCGTACCACACCTGGGCCTGGTCGCACTACACCTGGACCTCGTTCGGCATCTGCAATGGGTGTTCGTCCATCAACTGCTGTTGACCGACCTAAATCATCCCTCGGGATTCGCAAAACGCGAAAATCCACATTCTCCTCTTCCGATGAGGTGCCTCCCCTCCCAACTACACCTTTTGCTGAAGTTCAACGTGAACACGAAATGAATAACACCCCTCCATCAGCAGCCTCGAGATGCTCCTCAAGACTGGAATGGAATGAGGAGGATACTTCATTAGGTCTTGCCGGACCAAGAGGCAAACAAAAGGAATTAGATCAGATAGATCTAGAATGGGTTGAAGGTATGAAGGAGAAGGTTATGTTAGCGAGTGCGGAGAAGGAGAAGGAAAAACGTAAAGGAGGTCATAGGCAAAGTTTGGGAGAGCTGGATAAAGCTGGTGCTACTAAGAGGATGTTTAGGAAAACTTCTAGGTTGGAGCTTTAAGCGAGGGGGGCCTATTTTGTGCAAGGAATGGATTTTATTTCATTTCTTCCTGGAGAAATACTTTATTTCGTTTTCTTTGTTTGGAGTGGAAGGTCGGGAAATAACTCAGTGGTAGGATGGTTGGGTGGGGAGGTGGATGGAATAAATAGGAACACGATGGAAGGAATGTCTAGCTGCATGACATGATATGGCATGACATACATGAACGAGCAGTGAAGGGCGGATATACTACATAACATTATATTATATTACATAACCTCTTTTCTTTTCTTTTCTTTTCCTTTCTTTCCTTCACTTCGTATACCTTTTTTGGGGGGGGGGGACCTGGTGGTGGGTGGGTTTAGGGATAGGTGGAATAGATGGGATAAGACGGGATTGACATGCATGGTATTGCATCGTCTGAAATGGGAGGGTCGGTAGGGTAAAATGCTTGAAGGGGGTGTGACGGATGGATGGATGGATGGACAGAACAGAACAGAAATAGAGACAGAAATAGAAATAGAAACAGATTATGAGATTTGGGTTGAGTGGGTTGAGGGAGTTGAGGGAGTTGGAGGAGGTACTTGATGGGGGAAGGAATATTCGATAAGGAGGGAAGGAGGCGTGTGGAGCGACGCTGATTATATAGTGAATAAATGTTTAAGGTATCTATTCGAGCTAATTAAGAATGGGTAGTATGCATGTGATAGGTGCAGGTGGGTGTAGGTAGGTGCAGGTAGGTATAGGTAGTCACGCTTGGTGGACCTGTGACAATTATCTTTATCTACTCGAGTAAATACTATCTTTATCTCTTACTACTTTTATATAGATTATACTACTAAGTAGTAATTAGCGATAAGAATCACTATACTCTATTGTACTCTCAGGCTATAGGCGACGATTAGACTATATATATATATATACTCGCATTACTCTTTGTATATGTCTTTTTTATAATCCTATTTGTACTTTGCTTTTCAGACTGAATACCGGTAGCCTGGTGTATATTGCAAGTTTAATCATATAATAAGCAAGAACGTAATTCAGATAGATAGAGGTATTATTTATTGACTTTGAAAATTATAAGTTCAAAGGTTTTTAAGCGCTCTAGATTGGGTTTAATGCAATGCAATGCAATGCTGCCTAATCGAACTGGTTGGTGGTGTAAATATTTCGAAACGCCGTTTGACGTTTGACTCTATTATGAGCGTGGCCTCGGGTTTATTAGTACTGTAAACATTTCTTTAAATGGTTCTAATACCGGTACTTCAAGACTGATTGGATTGTATTGTTCAACTACTCATCAGATCGCTCGCATCTGCCGACATAGCATAGGGATCTCCATTTTAAAACCTTTTATTTTGCGACGATAGACGCCACCTACATCTATATCTATCCTTACAACCCCTCCTTTTCCTCCTCCCTCCTCTCTTCCCCTCTAAATCCCAAGCGGCTTCGATTCATTGACGATACCTTCTTACCATGGCTTCAACTAGCAACACCGACTGTTCGGATCTCGTACAAGTTGCCCAATCCAGCCTAGTTGTCCAAGGCTTGGTGAAAGATCTGTCACAATACTTTGACCCCGACACTATCACGGAGAAGGAAGGTTATTCAAGGGTGGAATGTCTACAAGATGAATCCAAATTATTGCAAGACGTAAGGCAAGGGTTCAAAAAAGAACTCGGTCGATCTAAGAAGGTATTAGTTGTTTCCGGATAGAATATGTTATAGTATAGTACACACTGACTCGAAAATATATTGCAGATCATTGATATTATCAAAACAATCGTCCCTCGTCCTAAAGAGAGATACTACATGTCTTTAATAGTCCATCTATTAGTATTTCAGACTGGATGCTCCAAATTCGAAGAAATGGTGGGCAAGGATGATTGTATCATTCTTATACCCGTTGTTATAATTGGCTCTGGCACTGGTATGCTTGAGGAGGAGGCAACAGGTCGACGGACAAGTATCACAATGGATGCAAACTCTGAGCTTGTTATTAGTGGGCGGTGTTCATTATACTTGGAGCCGGGAAGCAAAGCCGTATGCGTCGTGATGTCAATAGGAAAAGATAAAGATAAAGATAAGCTCTAGTGAAAATCGGACACTTTGATGCTGATAGATTTATTCATTGGTAATCTATCTATTATTCGATCGAATATTCTTAAAACTCCCAAGTATTTTCTGTCTGTTCTAAAACATCTAGCCCCTCTGAAGACCCATCCTAATTCAAGAAGTTCGTAATAATAGGAATAGTTTGGCAGATCTCCAGCTTCCTAGAAATTTAAAATAGTGTCCTTGTTCAAGAGCTTCACTTTCTGTGACAGACAACTCTAGCAACAGTCCGAGGCAGATCAGCCAACTCATCGAGTTGAGTAGGGTTCTGCAGTGTGATGTGTTGATCTATTATTTCTCTAACAACATATTGGCTCTCAACTGAGATGGTTTCTTGGCCTAGTGAAAATGAAACTATAGGAGTCAGTCGGAGGCGGAGTTACTTGAATACACAACACGTAACTCACGATATCGCTGGGAATCTTTAAGACTTGATTGTCCAGAGTCAGCGTCCTCAAGGTCAGAGCTTCCACACAGCATAGCGGGCACATTTGTAGCAGTCGCGGTAGCCCTAGACGATTGCGTGACAATCAATGTACTGGCACCATTGGGTTGAAAGCAGTAAAAGCGATGCATGACTCTGCAAGTTTTGAGAAGGATCCAATTTAGAGAATGAATTGTTCAGCCCTAGATCAATAATGGCTTGAGAAATCCCACTGAGTAGGCTGATAGTAACAATCATATATTTGTCGCACAATACTGAAAAGGTTCCCAAGAGTTATTTTTCTCTGGAACTCCTTCACAACACCAAGTGTAGCGAAAGAAGCACGAAAAGAATGTTTGTTGTGGAATATCTGGAAGTCTGAATGGCGAGATGGATATCTGAACCGCTGCCCATGTGAAAGATGACCTCACCGGGAGTAGTCTATAGAGTTCATACCCTATCTAAGCCCTGAAAAAGCTCACCGGGACAATGCTGTTTGCGATGTATAGCAAAATGAATGCGTGTTATCTGTTCTTTTGAAATTACCTGGCGCCAAGATCATGAAGTCTTTGCTGACCTATTCACAGCATTCTTTTGGTCCTGTAGGGAGATGTAGAAGGATTCATGGCTGCAAAGTTTCTTCAATTTTTTCTCGTTCATTTTTGAATAAACCGTGCATAGGTTTTGTAGTACACTTTACAAAATCAAGGGTAAGTCAGTTCTTCGGAATATGACTTTACCTGGTCGATTAATCCTTGACAGTAAAGTTGTTAGTACTAGGGTACATATTCCCAATTCACGTGTCCATGCATTAACTCCGCGTTCATCATCGTCTCTGGTATAACGATTTAAATCTTCCTAGGTGAAGCTGATGCTTGCTGCCGTCAAGTGATAGCGACAGTCTCTGTGCAGGTATATTGGATTGGATGTAGCATTGCATGAAGTTACATCTTAATTAATAATTCTATACCACCGGTGCATATTGGAGCAGGAATGAAAAGCAATACTTGGAATGTGATATCGAGTCTCTCGAAATTTAGGAAGGATTAGTCTAATATATAAGAGCTTAAGAAAAAGCTTGCAGAACAAGGCAATCAACACGAACCTTTCCCATCTCTTCTTACAGTACTAAAGTTTAGTCCGTCTTACTACCTGCATTTCTTTTCGTTTTCGGCTATCTTACAGCTGACATAGTGGATCCATTTTTCACCACCGTCATCACATCTGGCAGCTCCAATTCCCCCGAGACCATTGTAGATCGTGAAATGGCAGGGACTTGTAGTATTACTACGACAGCCAGTGATACTAACAAGAAAGTAACTGTGTATGCCTCGAAGTTATTTTGTTTTTTACTTTGCAAGATAGCTGATCTAATCCTTAGTACGGTTTTGGCATTTCACTAGAGACATCACCTGGTTTCTTCAGAATATCAGGAGATTGTTAAGCTATTATAGTTATTTTGGAATGTCTGGAAATTACTCTCACTGGAACTTGTACTTCTTGCTAAATATAACGATTGTTATTGAAGAATTTTTACTTGGTTATAGCAGTATTGAATATACAGTTATATATCAAACATATTTCAAGCTGAGGCTGAAGCCCCTGATCTATCTCGGTTTCGATTGAGAAACGTGTTTTTGATAAATGGAGGTTCTCCTGCAGTCCCAATCCACGAATCCGTCTTGGAAAGGAAATAGTCAGGAAGATTGTATATTGCAAGATGGAGATGAGATCGCTGGGTGCTAGTTGAGTATCTCTGGAAGAATATTCGAGAGGGACTTGCTGGTTTAATTGGTTGCTTCGTATGATATTGATGTTAGGGAATACGTTGAGGTTATCACGAAGATATACAGCTTAGATTTTGTTGCCTCAATTGATATGTTGATGCTTCAGGAATCAGGAGAATGCAGACTTCATTTATCTCCTTGTGTATCCAGTACTTCAGATGCTGTTCTAGAAGAGAATAATTCATCCGCTGTGTATAAAAACTGGTGGTTCTCCATTACACTTGATTTTCTTCCACTCCAGTCAGCTGCTTGAATACTATCCATTCCACTATCAACCTCAACCTCACTCAAACTTCAAGTTCCCGTCTTCTTCAAATTTCAAAATGAGTTCATCAGCACCTGAAACCAAGCATCTGCCAGCTTCCAATCGATAGCACCCATATCCGAATCATCTATGGTTCAGATTTCACCCGTTATTACAAGTTTTGTTCCAATTTTAGGCTTGCAACATCTGATAACACGCACCATTGTATGTTTCCCGAACCAAAACTATATAAATGCCAGTCTAATGGATGCACCAAGTGAGGATGTACCTGTTACTAGCAAATATAATTAGTGTTTTCTCATATATCACATTTCCCTTATCAGATTTTTTTAAATTCTACGATAATACCCGAAATGACATAGTCCTTCGCTAGTACAGCGCCGGTGCGGTACAGTAGATGACTATACCGACATCTATCAAGATAAATAGATAGATACGAGTAGATAGACAGAAAACCCCCAGCCCAACAGCCCAAGAGAAAGAGATAAGTACTCGAGTAAATGAGAGCTAACAAGCTAACAGCCCAACTTGACACATCCAATACATCTCATCCGATACATCTATACATCCATAGAGTCATAAAATCATCATACCAATACAGATAGATCCCAGATCGAAAATTATCAAAAATTTTCGTACTGTGATGTGATAATAATTGCAGACGATACCTGTGATGATACCGGTGCTGATACCGAGGATAACAGCGGCCCAGGGAGAAGGAGGAATAAACTCAGATGCGGGTGTGGTGTGGCGGCTACGAGCTGGAGATACTGCCTGAGCACCAGTTCTCCAGGGGAAAAAATGAATAAGTTACAAATAAACCATGAATTCATCAATCAGCCATCTTATCTCATCTCATCTCATTTAGGATCAGATCAATCTTTTTTTTTTTCAATTTCTATAGCTCTGACTCTGACTCTGACTCTGTCTCGCCCTGTCTGTCTGTACACTTCATCCGGAATCCTGAATCCTTATTCATCATCAACCTCATTCACTCACTCACCTATCAACAAATTATCTTCACCTCTTCACCAATCTTAAACCGTAATTCCCATCCGAGTACTCCGTATCGAGTTGTATATATCCAAACTAGGTAATTCGGCTGAAATTGACTTCCTAGTGGACCAGGTAGCCCAGATAATGATCACCGCTATACCTAGTAGTACCCATCGCTATCTTGTTTGTCTTCCGTCTAAACGTCGTACATACGGTTTCTTGCTTCGAGGGCACCTTTGATAGCTACTTGTGAATTAGCACCTATATGATAAATTCCTCATCATCCCCCCTCCCCCCTCCCACCCAATCCAGGAAGTATATGTAACAGGAAGAAAGAAAAACTTACCATCACAACTATCCTTAGCATCCCCAAACAGCATCCTCGTATTTGGCAAATAAAACATCGGATTAACCACATCTGCATACCCACTTGCCATACCTCTCTTCATCACAATGACCTGTTTACTCTTCCACGCATGTAAAACAGGCATGCCAGCAATACTAGAACCTGGCTCTAGCGCAATGGGATTGACAGTATCGTTTGCGCCGATAACGAGGGTTACGTCAGTTTCTCCAAAATCATCATTGATCTCGTCCATTTCAAGAACGATGTCGTATGGAACGCTAGCTTCTGCGAGAAGGACATTACATTGACCAGGCATGCGACCTGCAACAGGATGAATGGCGAAACGGACGTTAATGCCTTTACTCTTCAGCATGCGCGTAATGTCGCTGATAGCATATTGAGCTTTGGCGACTGCCATACCATATCCAACGACAATGATTACGTTTTCTGCGTTTTCTAGGGATTCCACGACCTCATCAATATTAGTTTTGGTGATTTGTCCCTCGATCTTATGCTCGGTCTCCGTGGCTGGGGTTATTCCTCCAAAAAGAACATTTCCGATAGAACGGTTCATCGCGACACACATAATGTATGACAGGATCGAACCACTAACTCCAATCAGAGACCCGATTGTTGTCAATAGCGGATTATCAAGCATGAAACCTTCGGCTACTAATGCAAATCCAGAATATGCATTCAGAACCGTGATGACAACCGGCATGTCTGCTCCACCAATGGCTGCGGTAGTTGTGTAACCTTTGATGAAGCTGAGGATTGCATTACCTGCCAAGCAGCATGCAGCAATTACCGGCGCGCCAGGTGCGAGAGTGAGGAAAGTCCCCATTGTGGCGATATTAAGACCAAGTAAGGAGGAATTGAGTGCATGTTTTGGACCTGGAAGCTTGATTGGTCTCGAAGACATTCGACCTGCAAGTTTGAGAAATGCTACAACAGATCCGGTAAATGTAACGCCACCTAACATAGGTCAGCTTTGAGGCAAAAATCCTCACAAGTGTTTGCTCACCAATCAGTACACCCAGGTAGCCTGCTACAAGATGGAGTGTTGATATGTCACCAATATCTGCCATGACTGATCCGGAACTTGTCAAAACAGCGGCAAGACCAACCACTGAGTGCAGTGCGGCCACAGTCTGAGGTAGATCAGTTGCTGTTGTACGACGCCCAATTCTCAAGCCTAACAGGAAATCAGTCAGTTGATTCGCCCCTATTATCTAAGTGAGATGGAATTCATTACCAATAATAGCCCCACAGCCAGCAACGGCCGCAAATTGTGCAAGAACTTCGAGAGGAAATCCAGCCGCAGCCAAAGATGCAAGAATTCCCACACCAACTCCTAAAATGCCAAGGATATTCCCTTGACGTGCTGTCGTCTGAGAGGCAAGGCCAGATAAAGATGCTATTTGAGTTAGGGATTGTTTCAATGAGAGATCTAAAGGGATAATTACCAATGCACAAGAGACTACTAGCAAGGTATCCTGCTTGAACAAGCCCAGCCATACCAGTAGATGCAGCGGCTATATAACCTCCACTAAAGATAACAGCAGGTATTGCATACAACAATGGGTATTCAGTAGGATCAGTCGGTCCTACAAGAAGTTAGACAGTGCTATTCGAGAAATGGTTAGGATACATACGCTTAAACATATCTAACATTCGCTTCGTAATTACAAAACCACCGGAAACATTGACAAATGCTAGCATTACAGATAAAGCGCCCAGAGCTTGAGGAATAGTATGGGGTACAAGACCTCCTCCCATAATAAAGAAACCACCTACACCAACCATTCCCGAGATTGCATTCGTGACACTCATGAGTGGAGAATGAAGTGCAGGGCTGACGCCCCACACTACTCGGTAACCGATCAGTCCAGCCAACGCAAATGTAAAGACATTGCTCATAAACAAAGGTCCTGTTGCTTTACCAAGGATAAGTGCAAGACCCATCCCACCAGTGATGAAACCAACTTCTCGTGATTGCTTTTGCCATGGTGTTAAGGCGACTATGTTCACGGCTGAAGCATTAGCATTAATAGCTGAAGCAGCTTTAGGCACTGGAGGTGCTGGTCGTGGTGCTGTGGGTATAATTTCCCCGTTGTGAGTCACGATAGAACCACGAACAACTTCATCCTTGAGATCAATGCCGAATTGCTTATCCTCGGGGGCAATAGAAAGCAGAAATTTGGTGATATTGTTCGAGTATAAAGTAGACGATTGAGTTGGGAGGCGAGAAGGAAGATCAGTATATCCTATAAAGAAGTTAGTCCCCCGCACAGTACATCAAATTGAATGACAAACCTATGACCTTTACCCCCTTGTGTTCAATTAATTGACCAGCAACTGTAACATCACAATTTCCACCTGCTTCGGCTGCCAAATCGACAATGACAGAGCCAGGTTTCATTGCTGCAACCATCTTTAAAAATAGTCAGATCATGTCTAGCAGTTATATCGATGACGACTTACATCTTCATGAATCAAGCGAGGGGCAGGGCGACCTGGGATCAGTGCAGTGCAAATTACAATATCAACCTCGCGGCATTGTTCCATAAATAATTTCTTTTCGGCCTCGATGAATTCTTTCGACATCTCTTTGCCGTAACCACCGGCGCCAGATCCATCTTCTTTGAAATCTACCTCGATAAAATCGGCACCTAGTGATTGGACTTGCTCGCGTGCAGCTGATCTGGTGTCAAACCCTCGTACGATCGCTCCCATGCGTCGAGCCTAATTAGGAGAGCCGTTAACATTCCACTCACAAATAAAAATCCAATACTTACTGTTGCAATGGCACTTAAGCCAGCCACACCTGCTCCGATGACAAGTACTTTACAAGGAGGGACCTAGACATATTAGCGACGGAAGCTAAAAAGGGATATGGGACAATAACGCAGATACCTTTCTAGAAGTCACTTGGTTAGTGAAGCGACCTAGTGGCATGGGGGCATTTACTTACCCAGCAGCAGTGACTTGTCCCGTCATGTAACGCCCGAAATGATTCGAAGCCTCTAGGACTGCCTTATAACCGGCAATGTTAGCCATAGAGCTAATCACGAAATTGTGTGAGCGTTTCTTCTTCATAAATGCGACATCGAAGCCATCCATACCTCAATGCGTCAAAAACTTGAGCTCTCGAAATTCTAGGAATCATATCCATCGCAAAGGCAGTAACCCCTCTATTAGACAATTTTTCCACCACATTATTGTTCACTGCCGGGTACAAGAACGAAATAATTGTTGCATTGTTCTTCAAAGAATCGACTTCGTTATTAGGCCCCTCCACAGTCGGTGCGCGAACTTTCAGGAGAATATCACTCTCAGACCAAACATTATTCCGGTTCACTATCTTGGCCCCCGCAGTCTCGTATGCTTCATCCGTGAATTGTGCTTCTGCTCCAGCACCTCGCTCGACAAGCACTCGGGAGAACCCTTTTTTAATCAACAGCTGTGCATTCTGTGGAGTAACCGCAACTCGTTTTTCGTTCGGGTACGTCTCGCGAGCTATGCCGATTGTTAAGTTCGAGTACGGAGTGGTAATTAGATCCGGGACAACGGCATTGGAGGAAGCTGTTGAAAGAGATGCGGTATTCGGTGCGGCAGGTGTAGGAGGGGTAGCAGTTGTCGATGTATATCTCTTGTACTTGGTATGACTTGTTGGATAAAGTGATCGTACGTGAGAAGCTATCAGAAAGACATATTAGTCTCAATTGGGTAGTTGATGGACGAGATCATGAGCTAGATGGAACGCACCAAGAATGCCACCAAACGTCAGACCTGGCGATAGTTTGACTTCTGAATAAGTATTGACACGACACACTCTGAGGATCGGCTTCATTGTTGAAGGCCAGGTCATCTTTTAGACCCACATCTGTAACTGTTGATGTTGTTTTATGAAAAGGAAAAGGGGGTTGGTATGTTGTATCTAGGGAAATGGAGTATTGTACTCGTAGGGGAGCAGTAGAAAGGTTGGTTCAAGAGGATGCGATATTGTAGGTTTGCATAAACCAATGTTGGATCATCTGCCACAATCTTTTTACCGTATTATACCATTTCCAGGTGAATGGAAAGAGCGTTGGGTGAATAGATAGTATTGATACTGTACTGATTGATTGTATCATATATGAGACGGAAGAAGAGTGCAACGTTGTCGTGCTAGAATGGTTATACATACATTGACTGTTACCTACCTACTTACATGGCCTTTCTCATAAACAGGCTGATCTGTTGGATATTCTTGAATTTCGTTTGACGATTCAATGAAATTCATACGTGACCCTTCTTTGCTTCTTAGGCAATTTAGCTACCCGCCTAGGCTTAGATTGAATATCGGCCGTTGCTATTCCTAGCCATTATTCCTAGCTAAGGTTATCCCCCGCAATGGATCCCATTTCCCCGCATTCCTTTCAATCAATTGGTTTATTGATTGTCCGAAGAAAAGGAGAAGGCCGCCTTTGGTTGGTGATACAAGAGAAGAAAATGAATAGTCAAAATCTTGGAACTTTGCGAAATGAACAGGAAATGAAATCATCCGACCAACTCTGAGATATGATGAAACTGTCACGATACACGTTGGTTTTGCTTTTACTGGAGGCTTGAAGGTCCGATTGATGATGCAGTGAGATGCAAGCCTCAATGCTTGTGATGCTGTGCAACAGAATGGAATCTTCTGTGCACAAGCCAACCCGACTCACATCAATTCACGTGATAAATTAGAACTCATTTCCTCCTACGAATTCTCGAATTGGTCCATCAAAATAGCCCTTTTATACTACGCTACATGAATTATATCCTCGTAAATACGTAAATACCCTAAATATTCCAATAATTCTCAATCCAACTCACAATGTCTCGTCACATGATCTGAGGTTATGATATATTTGCTTCGAAAAAAGGCGCGATCGCGTGAGATTTCCTGAATGTGGTTCATCATTCTCTTCTCATTCTCACCTCTGAATCCCAAAGTCTAGCATCCTCCAATACCATTAAGCTTCTAGACAACAGTGTCACACTTTCATCATTGGCAGCTTTGGCAGTTTTCTGAATCATATCCTCATCGATGGCTTTGTTGGTACGGTCGGTATTGTTGAAGGCTTTGGCATCCTTCAGCTAACTTTGCAGGGACTCGATCAGCTTCGAAGAGGGTTTGTAGGTTGCCTTGAGGGTAGCTGAAGCTTGTTGCGTGGTCTCTAGGTCTTGCAATGTTGTGTTGACCTCTGCAGTAGAGGCTGCAATTTTCCTACCTTGTTTCTCTAAAGTTGCCTTTCTTTGTGCTAATTGTAAGTTTTGCTTATCGAAGAGCTTTTTCCCGTTTTGCTTTAAGTTCTGGAGCTCTGTAGCGGCCTTTTCAGCCTTTGCTGTAGTCTTCTCTAGTTTGGAAGTCATTTCCGCCAATTCTTTTCCTGTTTTTTGCCTCGGTTTCTTCCATTGAGCGTCGAAGCCTCATGTTTTCGTCCTTCGAATGGCTTAACTCGGCCTCCAGAATCTCTGCTGATTGAAGAAGCTTGCTGATTTTCTTGTCTTTCTCGTTCACTTGGGTATCATGAGTTTGCTTGTCCTTCGTCGGCATGGAGAATGAAAACAATGTCTGACTCCAGGAGAGATGTGAAAGTGTTTTTGTGTCGTTAATATGGATATAAGCCTTCTTTATATGCACTTAATATTATAGATATCCCGCTGTCATCCTTTCAACTAAGACTAGATCTCTCTTGACCCTTTTTCAACAATAATATTGTTAGACTCGTATTTTGAATGTTCAACTACGATAGTTCTATTGCCTTTTTCAAACAACGATATTCAGTGTTCCTATCTCAGTAATATAATATATATAAGCTTCCTTTATTCATGCTCATTCTCATCATATACTATTCTCGGCCCATTATTCAAATTAGACCTCTGAGCCTCTCTAAATCTCTCCCCATCGAGGATCGTTCATTCTGGAGTAGGTATTCGGATCTCAGTCATACGGCAGATATCCCTTCTCTACTTGCATTAAAGAGTGTCGGAAATCATCGAATCTAGTCCCCAGAACTTATCACAGCGTACTGTCGCGCCAAGATTCTTATATAGATAGAGCATTCTACCAGACACTGCATAATCATAATCATGTTCTTGAACGAATAGACTTTATTAAGAATACTACTTAGTAATATATAAGCACAAGATGGCAGATCGATATCGTATCTAGTTTATCAAATCTGCAAGTAAAAAAGATCGCTTTACAGACAAGATAGTACTCGTGTAGAAGAAACTACTAGTAGTGAAAGGCTCGGGAATGATATCCCTGTTTCAATATACGAAATAATGAATTTGCAAAACGGGATAGCATTACAGCTTGAAAACAAATAATCTAAAAAGGGGATAAATGGATATCCAAAACAAAAGACAAAACAGTCAAGAATCACGTGTCTTTCAACTACACTATGGCAAAAAGAACTAAGTTTTAAATTCCAGAAGATAGGAATGGAAAAACGAGGAAATGTAGCCTGAGGACTGGCAGAAATGGGTTCCTGCCAACAAAATCGAACAAATCGGTTGAAAATGTATAAGGTTTTTAAGTTTGTACTCGTAGATTCGTGGAGTTAGGAGATAATATAACTACTTTATAATACCGGTACTATTAATTGAAGTATTATACCAAAGTAACCATTGGCGATCATGAGCCATGATGTGTTTTCATAATTATATTTATGTTGTATTGAATGTTGATTGTTAATTGCGTTACTTGTAACTGAGACAATCCGAAACCTCACTTTGACTCGGAAGCGCAAGGGCTACAGTGCCACTGTGCCGGTATGTGAGTGCGATTTACCTGGCACTATACAATAGTATCGCAATGGATACTCGAGTACCATATCTACAGAGAATAATGTTATTGTGGTTTCTTTTCTTCTCTTCTCGATTCGATTCGAATTTTATTTTCTTTTGAATCATAATTTTGGGAATGATATTCCGGTACGCGACGTGCTCTAAACTCTTCCCTCTGTAGATTCCTTCGTTCATTCGTTCAAGCTTAGAATCTCAGATAATAATCTTATAATGAAGAAAGCATCTCCGAGTCAAACTGAAACTGCTTATTCGACCTCTTGAAGATTGATCAGATGTTTTGAGATTTTTCACATAAAAGGATCGATATTCTTTTGATAGATGTTTTGAATACCTGTAATCTAATTATTAGGAATGCAAAAAGAGAAACTTCAAATTAGTTCTCATATCGCTGCTTCAATACTCGTAGAGCATATAGGGATACGAGGATACTTATAATAAATCATTAAATTATAATCAAACAAAATAACTAAACCAGAGCAGGAAGATGGAAAAGGATAAGAAGATATTTTCAGAACTTATATGAGTATAAGATAAAATAGATATCACGGAACATATCATGCTAGCCAGGCTAGGTTGAGCTAGATATGAAAATAATAAAAATAGTAAATGAATAGGGGCAGGGGCTGCTATTATTAGCGAAAATGCTGATTTTTCAGTATTTTTATTTTACTACTCGAGTAATCAGGATATAATAACATATGGAATCCTTTTCTTGATTAGTGTAAGCAAGGATTGTAAATTGATGTTATTTGATTAGTAGAGAATAAGGTGTTGTTTCGTTACTATTTATTGATCGGAGTGTTTGAGAACTTGAGCACTTGAGTACTTGAGAATCAATTTTTCAAATTGATATGGATTCAAAAAGAAAAGAAATATTCAGATTCACAAATATCTATGTTGTTTAATTTTTATCTGGTTAATCTAAAAGAGGCGGTTTTAGTTATAGTTTCAGGGTTTTTCTTTGTGTATCTCTCAGATACGGGACCAAGTGGAGCAGTTCGACGGGACACTAAATAGAAAATGTATAAGAGTGACATACCGAAAAGTTATTATTACTGATCTCATCTCATACCGGAACATTTCGCTATGTATGAGATGATCGACAATGTTGATCAAATCACAGAACCTGAATTCATTTGGTCTAAGTGGTGACCTAAATTTAAATGTAGAAGCCTCAGTCTAGAGACCGAAAACCTATATATTGGTTTCTGTGTATGGATTTAACATGAAGAAGTGCACTGTGCAGGTAATTTTCGGATAGTATGTACCAAAAATTCATACATTTATGCTTCCAGAATACGAAGGAAGTCCGCTAATAAGTAACTTATATATAGAGTATATATATACTCGAGTACGTACTTGCTAAAGTGCTTACAACAAACTTAATTAAACAGTCATTATAGCAAAGCCCCACAAACGCCCTTCAACAGTAACAAACAAAAAAGACTCACCTTGGAGAAAACACTATGTTATCTAATACATGCTTGCTATTCATCGAATAAATAGTTTCCACTAGCCACTTCAAGCTTGACGTTTCCAGTGGAATCAAAGTGTAAAGCATAGTAGACAAGAGAAGTTTTGTAGAAACAGACAGAGATGTGACTGTATTCTAACTAGTGGACAAAAAAATAGTAGAGACATGACAACCAAGGAGAATATTATACAGTATATATTTCAATTTTCGGAACTTATGATAGCAAATAGCGTGACTATCGCAGTAAGACAATACAGCTGAGACAATACTTTAGTACCCAAGCCACTCTACCCTTAACACTCGAAAGTTACGCAGGTATTCACAGAGATAGTAAAGGAAACAGCAATAACGAAAAGATGTAAAATAGAGATAGAGATAGAAAACTAGAGAAACCCGCAACTCTCTCTCTCTCGGAAGCAAACTTACATTTCTATCATCTACACGTTTGCACCACTACCTGGCTTACCCGACCGAGCATTTTTATCCAAATCCTTTGGCTTCAACTTAAGCTTACCAGGATTAGCTGACGTCCTCAGTGCAGTCTTTGAACTTTTTCTAGGAGGCGGCCTCTGATTCTCACTACTGGAAGTAGATCTCTGGGATTCGGGAGAATCTGGAGGCCGAGAACTAAGGGAATCGGCTCGTTTTCTAGAGATTTTTGTTGTTGTGATGGCTGATTCTTTGCCTTTATTTGCGTCCTCGGGTTTCTTTCCTTCCCTATTTCGCGGTGAATCTGATGTACGTGGATCTTCTGCTTTATCACTTTCCTTTCGGCGATTGCTGGGGCGAGTTGGCTTTGGTAATTCCCGGGTGGGTATTTCGGGACTCGAACTCGGTATTGGTTCCCGCGGCTCCCGCCTTGGACGAGATCTTCGTCTTTGATGGCTGCCCGCTGATTCATTGGTGGGATCTTTCGAGGATGTAGCTGTAGCGCGTAGAGCATTTAGCTGTTGAGGGGCTTGCTCGCTAATAGATTTATTTTCTTTTCTGCTGGGTAGAGGAGGTTTCGCAGCTGCACTTGCTCTTCTATCTCTACTCTCAGTTCTTCGAGTTCTTCTATCCCCACTATCAGTACCTCTATCCCTAGTTTCAGCCCTTCCTACCCCCGCGCCCCCAACTCTCTCATCCCCCGTTCCCGTCTCGCTAGTTGATGTACGTGCATAATCCGAACCCGTTGGATTATTCTTGATCTGACGAAACGCAGTTTTCAGTACATCAGCATCGCAATCCAAACCCGCATCTTTGTATTCATCCCAGGTTTTCAGATCCGGACTCCACAATCCTACCAGCTTGGCGTTTTTCATATCTCGTGACCGAGTAGGTTTTTTCATAATCCACACTCTCATGAGTGTTGATACACACGTAAGTGCATACAAAAAAGGAATTTCTTTGTTCTCCTCTAACCACTCGCGACAATATTCTCCTACTTGCTTCTCCAGCGCCTTCATTCTGCCTTTTGTCATATCTTCCTTGTCTTCTGGATGTCTCTTTGCTTCAATCATCATTAATCCCGTTTCCAGAAAATGTACATTGGTATAAGCCAGAAAATCATCCACTTGGTGTTCTGGACCGTGTTTTGGGACAACCCCTTTTTGCGATTTCGTTACAAAACGCTTTTCTGGAAATTGAGCTGCAATAAATTGCTCAACAAACCCTACTGTCGCAGATTCTTTGGACCGATTTCCTTTGATATCATAAGTTGCTGCTGCTTCTAGGTAATTGCGCTCGAGGCGATGACCGATGAGTCCATGATGTATCCATGTTCTTTTATTCACGTGCTTTTCCCAAGCTTCCAACGCATTCTTGTACGTTGTCTTCTTGTCTCTATCTTGGAGAGCAGGGCGAATTTCTTCTTCGTACCAATTCACTAGTTGTCTTCTAGCCTTTTTCTGTGTCTCTCTTTCTGTAACATCTCCATTTGGTATTGAAGATGGTGCCGTGTTAGACATTATTGCTAGTAACTAAATATCAGACTATGGCACAAGCAAGAATTAGTAACCTTTGCCAACAAGTGGAATCCATATTGAATATTTGAACGTACAATATACTAGGACTCTGTCCAACTAAAAGTTTTCGACTCCTAACTTTCTATAACAACGGAAAGTTGAATGATTCAGAGACTAAAGTACTTCTTCAATACTTCTTCGCAGCAAAGAACTTAATCAAGATCGTTACCTCCGTCCACCTCTTTATACTACACTTTCAATTCTCTCTATGAATTACATACATACATATGTGGCCGACATGTATGACCATATTCCGGGTACGAGACCCAATACTACTTCTAGAAGCCTTGAGCCCCATCCCAGTATCTGAAGTCTCTTTCCAGGCTAGAGAAATCCACTCTACAGGCCACCAAAACCAACATCAAAATACTTTAGAATCCAACCTAATTTAGTAAAATGATGTCTCCTAATGTAAAAAACCCCCTGGCCGAGGTTAAGGTCGACCTTTCGTAAAGAGAATTCCTTAACCATAACCAGATATTAATATAACTAATTGTATTAAAGGCTAGGATTGGTTATTCTGACCATAAAACCACCATCCGGTTGCTACTAAATCCAAGGATACCCAAGGAAGCCTACGGCTATGCTCATTGTTCTAGATCTGTGCAAAAATCATCAATCGGGGACAACAGCGGGCCGGACCTCCAACATGCGGCCGGACCGAATAACTTCACTGTTGACATGGCTCACACATTGGGTCTTGCAAGCAAGCTTGGACGTTTCGTTGGAGAAAGCGAGATATAGCTTTTTGTAAAGTGGTTTGGCAATTGCAGGAGTGAAAAGAAAGAGTTGAACGAGAGGATAGACGTTTGAAAAAATGAAAAATGAAAAAGGACGCATGAGCATAGCTAGACACTTTTTCTTGCATTATCAATAGATCTTTTGGTCTCTAGGACTATAAATTATACAAATATTCTTTCTCTGAAGAAGGTTTAAAAATGACTGATAGAGGTCGTGCTTTAAGCATAAATATTCCCTCGCTTCGTGCAACAATAATCATTAACATCCTAGCTACATCTAGCATCGCCCACTATAGCGCGCTCAAATGTATCCAACCACCCCATTCTCCTTATCCCGTGAAACTCGAATTAAACCTCAAAATTGGTCCCAACCACGTATCATAATCCTCAATCTTCCCTACTTCCCCACCCCACCTCAATACACTTGCAAAAAATCGATAATCACCATCTGCCACATTATAGCTCACCCGGTCATCACCAGTCACTTGTGCACTCGTCCAATACTCTATTTAATGGATCTGGCGTGGAAGGCCGCTCCGTTCCAACCGCAAGGGACATGCTGATATATCAACGCCGTCACTTTGTGCTTTCAGCATTCCGGCCATAATTGTGTCACTACCGCCTGCGTCTGCGCAATCAAAAGTACGGTACATATAAAGACTAGCTTCAGTATCGGATCCATTCCGATAATGCCTACTAAAGGTTAAATCACCTTCAGATGGCGAGTGGGAATGATTGTTCTAACCTGACACGTGGGTTCCGTGTCCTCCAGCGAGACATGTGGATAGAAGGGATCTGGAGCGTTCATTAAGATTCCGTTATCGTTAACAAACGAGTATCCACCAGCTATTTTGAAACCTGGTCCAAATCCTCCACCCAGTGCAGGGTGTCGATAATCCACCCCAGTATCTATGATTCCAATCTTAATCCCTTTACCTTTGATCCCCTTAGCATGTAACTTGTCGACACCACCCATCTCGAGAGCCGAGGTCAATCCTTTTGTTCGGGTATCTGTTGACTGTCTTTTATGTAAGGAAGGAACATCTATATTAGAACTATCCGAGTCCGTAAGGTTCGAAAATATAACAGGTCGAGGTATTTCGTAAACTGGCCAGACACCTACAACTCCAGGGATATCCAGAAGCTGTCGTTGCAATTCCCTATCGCTGCCACTTTGTGTGACTGATATCGAAAGCCCATGAAATGCTGTAGAATCGAATTCGTGGCGGATGTCGTAGCTGATTGATGCAGCACGCTTATAAAAGACGTTGCGGAGATCTCGTTGGGATAGAGAGCTGCTAATTCCATCTCCAATGATAAATGCCTTATCAGCATTGTTGACATTTGAATATAACGTAATATCATCTGTATTTCTGCGCCTCAAGTCACTATATGATATAGTAACTCCATATACGGCAACAGCAAACGCCAGTAACGAATAAGAAACAAGCATTTTTCCCGTTCTTCAGATGTGTCCAGATATGTGCAGCGGTGTCCTACTGTACGACCGAGAAGTGGCAAAGAGAACGGCTTTATACTCAAATTTCTCTTGACCGCTCTCGACAATGGTCTCTCGCGATGTCGGAATAAAGGCTACAACGGTTCACACCGGCTGGATTCCTCTTGATTTGCAAGACCGAGGTCTGCCCCTTGGACTTTAGATAAATACCACTAGCTCCTTCACTGAAGCCCACGCAATATAACTAAAATGGAGGTTGAGAAAGTCTGTTTATGGATCGGAGAGGCTCAACACCACCGCCTTAATGTGAGATGATTGGACAGAATGCATGTTGGAAGCCAAAAATCGACGCTCGCTGGTAATTGAACAAGTTGCCGTCTCGGCTAGCGTTACGTTCGTCTACACATCGATGAAAGTGATTATACGTAGGATTCCATGCATATGAGCTGAGAATACAGGATAGCTTGCCTGGGTCTAGACTGTGAATAGTTAGAGCATCAAAAGCTTTACAAGCATAAGAGTGGAGAGGATGGTATATGTGATTAAGCTTTTTCTACACAATGGATAAATCCTTCCTAAAGGTGTACGAGACCCCGTCAAAAACTCCTTGCAAGTTGTTGCTTTGGAATATTCCCGACATATCTTAGATAATAATCACAAACGTTGACCAGACCAGTCGCATCATATCGGTGTAATGCTAAGTATCCTCAATTGAGGCAGGGATCTTGATTGAAAAAATGGGACCGATTTGATTAATCGTCTCCCGTCCACTGGGACACGGACAAGCAATATGCATCTAACAGTCGAAAGAGAAGGTGCCATATACACCGCCGAACGTTGTTACACAACAGGCAGCGTGCATTATCTATGTTACTATAGATTGGTTGCAATATTCCATACTTATGACTTCTTAATTCAGAAGCCGTGACATAGACAAGGTATCTGTTTGCTAACAATCAGAAATTGAGACGTCTATTTGGTAGATGATGCTAGCTGGTAAGAATGTTCGAGAATAGTATGGCCAAAGAGATGATTGACTAGATTTTCAGCCCTCGCAAGCAATGGAGAAGTCGATTCTAAGGCATACCATGTCAGAATTAGACTGAATGTCGAAAGTAGGAGTAGCTTCGACTTCGACCATTGATCACGTGGTCTCCAAATGTTCTGGCAGAACTTTGGAGGTGCGATATGGTTGGGATCGAAGGATCCGTAATGACAGAAGTCTTCAGGCGTTGTAAACAATCTTTGCCGTTGAAAAGGTAGTCTAACGTTCTGCATAGTCCGCATGTGATTATTGATTTAGAGGCGTTCTTTATACCGGGCACAAGGCTTGTATCGATCCCCTGAATTCTCGTTTGGCCTTGTCGAGCTCGGATAAAGCCGGGCCACAGGGTTGCATGAACACTGCAGATCGACTTTCGCTTTTCTCTGTTCTCGGCATGCAGCACGTTTTGACACTCGGCGATTCTTGGACTTTTTCAACATCGAAGATAATCTAAAACAGTCTACAATGTCAGTTTACCATCATACATTGTTAGCATGTAGGTCGATCCGATGTTTATTGATCTGGCCCATCCATCGTAGCATGTGTAGAAGCGGTTCCAAGAAGGTTCGTGATGAGAATTAGCGCCGATGATAGAGTCAAGCGATGATAGAGTCAAGCGATGATAGAGTCAAGCGATGATAGAGTCAAGCGATGATAGAGTCAAGCGATGATAGAGTCAAGCGATGATAGAGTCAAGCGATGATAGAGTCAAGGTCAGTCTAATATATTATGGATGCAGATTCAGGGACAGATTTATTAATTTGTAGCTCGGCTTCCTAATTGTGTTACCAGTACATGTCGGCATCCATTCCGAGCTAGGCGGGGCTTTCTAAACGTACCTGCAGCTGTTCTCGTACTAATGAACAGCCCCGCTTTGGTGGACGTCTGAGTTCATTGCACATGTTTATCAGAAATTCCGAATTTTAAGGTAATATAGCAATATGTCAAATATAATTGCTTACAGGCAATGTTTGGAGAGCCCTCGGAAAGCATTGATTGTAGCCATGCCCGAAGAGCTGCAATACTGTTGATGTCTCGTTAATTGTTATGTCATAGAATGATAATACGACATCTCATTGGGAAAAAAGTCACGATGTGATTGTTGGACCCTCTCGGTTTTTAAGACCCAGGATAGTAGGAGATTCTGGGTCCAACCATTAGAATACTAGCGTATTGCATATCCGGCAAATCTTTTGTGATATATGTCTTTCTAAAAATGTTAGTGTAATTGGGTTTGTGGAAAATCATCGAATCCTTTTGGAGAGGATGGTAGGCTTTTGACGGAATGATATATATCGAAGCTGTATTGATGGCCTTGTGATTGACAGATATTTCTGTTCTTCAACGAGTTTTCTTGCCGTTGATCGATGGCTGCAAAGACGCACTCTTCGCTTCCCACTTCTCCCACCCAGCCTGGCATAAATCTTCCTCCACGACTAAATCCCGCATTCTGAATAATCTCGTCACCGGTAAATCCAAGATCCACGCAAGCAAGCCCGACTTCCTTACAATAGTGGTCAATAAAAACCATGAAATAGCACTCCCTGCTCCAGCAGCACAACCAACCATTACCTGTTTCGGCGTGTGATAGTTCAGATATATTCTGCTCCAAGCTACCAACGCGGCGTTGATCAAAATTAGCCCAGATAAACCAATCCGCGCTGCGATACTCAATGGCGTGTGCGAAGTTGTTGGCCTTTTTGGGACATGTCGAAGTAGCAAGAATAACGTTAAGCTTATCGAGAAGAAAGCCACAAATTGAGAATGGGAGGATGGCATTCCATAACCTTTGCCATGCATTTGTTTAGGTCGTTCCTCTTTCAGTATACGTTTCAAAGCAAAGTTTAACGCTTCACAAGCCATTTGTCCACCAAACATCATGAGAATCTCGATTTCGCGTGTCGACCAAATGAGGGTTGCATATACAACACAGAGCCCTTGGGGTACGAGGGCGAGCCATGCGCAAAAGTAGGAGACGGGATCGTTAGGATCCTGAAGAGAATTAGCATAATCCGAATTGGAAATAAGAAAACGGACATACATAATGTACATGCGTCAAGGAAAGTGACGCCAATGGGATATCTGCCATCTTCTTAATTTGGCTCGTTGGGTAGTTTGGAGAGATCCCCTTGTAACGAATCTTTTAATAGTTCACGTCCAAAAATTCGTTACTGGAGGAATGTAATGAGTCGAACTTGTTACCGCATTTCTATGCTGGTACCTTAATGTGCGCTACTTACTTGTATCTCCAATCTTTGGAAACTTGTCGGTGACCATTTTGGCGGATCTATCGGAAAATCATTAAAGCGGCTCATTGTTTTATCCTAAAGCAGCTCTCTAAAATAGTTCCGGCTTCTTCTGTCTCCCTTCCAAATATTCTATTCTACCTACATATCCGCCACCGTGAGAAATTATTTATTGACATTCACCAAACTTTCACAAGTTGTAAAGACTGAATGTCTCGGTTGTTTTGCTCACATTTATGACCTTGGTGGTCGAATCACTTCTATTTCTTGAAGCAGAAGTTGTTCCCTTATCGACCTTCTTCCACCAGTCGTCCTTCTATCTTCCATCAAGATCAAGATGGAGGATCAGCGTACAGAAGAGTTTGAATGCGTCGCCGCCATCTTCCCGGAAATCGAATTCAATCCCACTGATCAGTTTCGCGCATCTATCGAATTATCCGTTAATCCTCGAACACCGGTCACAGTCGCATTTCCAACTGCCTTTGATGGTGTTCTGAACTTCCCTACTCCACCACTGTCTACTAATTCTGGCAACGAGGAGGGTGACGACGCTATTTACAATCCTCAAGCTAACAATACCGAATCGTATGAACTTACCTACCTGCCTTCGTTACAACTCCATATTTCTTTGCCAGAAGGATACCCAGAAACCGAACCGCCGAAGTTTGAACTGTCCACAAACCCAGCATGGCTTCCCCGAGCCCGCCTTGATAAACTTGAGGCCGACGGAGTTCGCATGTGGGAGGAAAGTGGACATGATTTGGTGGTCTTCGCATACATTGATTCTCTTCAACAAGGAGCTGAAAATGCGTTTGGTTATGGAGAGGAAGGTAAAATGTTAGAAATTTCGCAAGATGATAAGATCTCTCTGCTCGATTTTGACATCAAAGCTATACAAGCCGCCTTCAATAAGGGAACTTATGATTGCGGCGTCTGCCTTAGTAGTGTTCTCCTGCTCCTCGTTACCTTTCCTTGCTAACTTAATTTTAGATCCGAAGAAGGGTTTCGCGTGCCACAAAATGATCGACTGCGGACATGTCTTTTGCATTGAATGTTTGCAAGATTTTTACAATAACGCAATCAAAGAGGGTGATCTTATATCAGTTCGTTGTCTGGCCCCGAACTGCGCAAAGGAGCGAGCCGTAAAATCTACCAAAAAGACTCGAAAGCCGAAAACTCAATTGAGTCCCAGCGAACTCCTCCAAATACCCCTTGAGCATGATGTCGTCACACGCTTTGTGAAACTTAAGCATAAAGCTCAGTTAGAATCCGATAAGAATACTGTGTACTGCCCACGCGCTTGGTGTAATGGGGCCGCTAGGTCAAAGAAATATCGCAAGCCAGAAGGTCTCGAAGATGACGAAAGTTCAGATGATGAATCCGATACGGAGGCGAAAGGGAAGGATAAGGGGTTTGTTGCGGGGGCGGACCTCATTGCGATCTGCGAGGACTGTTCTTATGCATTCTGCAGTCGATGTTTACAGGGATGGCATGGAGAATTTAAAGCTTGTGCTCCAAAGAGAGAGAAAGAAGAGCTTTCTGAAGAGGAAAAAGCTTCGCTGGAGTACATGCAACTTCACACTACACCTTGTCCTACATGTGCAGCTCCAGTACAGAAGACGCATGGATGTAACCATATGATCTGCTTCAGATGCAATTCTCATTTCTGCTATCTTTGTTCGGCTTGGCTGGAACCAGCGAATCCTTACAAGCATTTCAATCAAGAAACCACAGGATGCTTTCAACGACTTTGGGAGCTTGAAGCTGGTGATGGTGACGATGTTGGACGCGGTTTTGATGGTGGAGTGCAGCTGGAGCCAGCTGTTGAGATTCTTGAGGAAGAAGAAATAGTGGTACCCGAGGTGGAAGAACCAGAGCCGGAAATTCCAGAGCCCGAAGAAGAAATAGAGCAAGGCGAACGACAGGAAGTAGAACGACAAGCTCCTCTAGTTCTGCGCTTAAATCAGCTTCGCCCAGCTGCACAACCTATACCAGCTGTTCCCGATGCTCCACAAGCCCCTCATGGCCTTGCCAATCGAGGACATCGACAGAATCAAGGTCGTGGTAACGGAGCTCCTCGTGGTCGCTTCGGCGGTTTGAATCGACGGGAAGTCCCACGCCAAGCAGCTGGCATCGGTCGAGGCCGAGGTGACATCAATTTCGATCTCGACGACCAACATGCAGCAAATCAGGCTTGGGTCCAGAGATTTGTCCAAATGGCATTGGATGACGAAGAAGATCAATTAGAATGGGATGATGATGATGAAGAGAATCATGCCGCCTGGGAAATACCAGTTCGATGATACTCGAGTAGCTATGATGAATATTAATATGATAAAACGTGGACCATGATGGCGTTGAGGGTATAAACTGCATAGTCAGTGGCGTTACATAGGTTGTCTTTTTGGACCGAGGGTTATCGTGCGGTTTTAAATACGGACGAGGGTGGTTCTTGAAGGGGTACGAATTTCTAATTGATCAGGTTCAAGTTGTTTCATCCAGCAAGTATTTTTATCTAGTAATCAAACTTTTTACTAGAAGAATTCTATCTTAATTTATACCAACCTCTTCCCTTCCTGTGCATGATATATATATCATCTCCAAAATCGAAGATTTGACCGTAGCGTAGCTGGGACCAATACATTCATTCATACATCAATCTTCCTATTCATATTCCGATTTGAACGAAAGATAAGGTATAAATCATCTAATTCGATTTTTTTAACGTTTGGATATAATGTGCCAATTCGTTCGCTTATTACTCTACATTCACACATAATAACATGTTGACGCGCCGGTGAGCTTTGATTTAATTTGATTAAAATCCTATGAATATATTATCAAAGCTTGAAGTCGGAGTCAATATCCAAAGCATTGGCACAGCAACATTTTCATTGATGTTTGACATTTAAATGTTGATGTTCAAGTGATGAAATACTAGTATCTGGCTAGATATCCGCCAACTACCGCCGTACGGACTGCATAGTTATCGATGACATCATGAATCAAGGTAGAGGGACCGACATTCTTTGGAATGTGTATTGTTGAAAATGGTGAGTAAATCAATTGAAATCAATCTTTGATAATATACTTGTCAGAGGTGTATGTAGATTATATTCAGGTACAGAATCTAAGCTATGTTCTTGAGCGTATAAGTAAACAAGATGTACGCTAGTAGTGAATACAGAAGAGGGGCAGTGCCGTGATACCCGTAGTACCCATGACTTTCTAACAATACTACTTACTTACACATAGTACCTATATAGTGTGTTATTTCTATACTTTTCCATAACACATCACCTCTCACTTTCACAATACTCGTACAACCCAATCGAATCCCCCATCTCCCTCAGATCAATCACCTCAAAATGTCCACCAACCCCTCACCCCAAACCCACACCCACACCCTCGCCACCGCCCACGAACCTCATCCAGATCCCGTTGCCCTCACTTCTTCCAACCCCAACACCTCAGAATTAAACTACACCCCCAACCCCTCCCTCTCCATCCCCCTCTCTCCTTCCCGCCAACAAATCCTCAACAGTATCACAGCACTCTACAGCGGAAGTTGTGTTGCGGATGGCACGGGGGAACAGGATATGCTTGTTTATGCTAGGGAGGCTATCTATGATGATCCGTGGAGTTATTGCGATAGTAGGTTTAAGATTGCTGGGCAGTGGTATGGTGAGTTTTGGAGGGGCTTTTTTCTTTTTCTTTTTCTTTTTTTTGGGGGGGGACAAGGTGGGTGGGTGTGAATGGGGGGGGGGGAGGAAAAGGGAAAGAAAAGATACTAATGTGAGGGATACATAGGAATGCCGATGATAATGGTCTCCTCAAAGACTCTAGCCACCGAAGTCGTCAAATCCTCAGATGACGAAATTGTGTTTAAGTTGCAGCAAGAATACAGGCCGAAACTATTGCCGGTCGGAAAAGCTGTCGACAGTATTTGATTTTTAATTTCTAATTTCTCCCTCCATCCATCTAGCTTCCTCTTCCTCTTCCTCTACCATCAGCTCCTCAGTCATTATCAGCCTCAAAATCAAAATCAACATCAATATCCAAGCACTAAGATACGATACATAACCACATACCGGTACATAACTCACACAAAACAGGTCTCGTAAGCCTAAAACTGATCAAGGAAGGAGATGTGGAAAAAGTCATCTATCATAAGGATATGTGGAATGCAAAGGATTATAGTCATGAGGGGTTGGGAAAGGTATTTAAGACGCTTAATGGAGATTATTTGACGGGGATTACGGGGCCGCCGAAGAGTTTGTGAGGGTTTCTTTTTAGAATGGCGCTGGGGTTGGAGGGCTTGGGAGGGTAAGGGTGAGAGTAGGGGAGGAGAGAGATGTTTGTTCTGTTTACTTTTGGGAATTATGTTTGAGGGGTAAATAAAGTGTTGGAGTAGCTTCTCTCAATCGAGCTGTTATTGTGCAACACATATTCCTACTCTCAACGCTACTATAGCACTAGAAAGAATACTATTTATGCATACCAGAAGCATTCCAGGAGCATTCCAGGAGCATTCCAGTTACAAGTTGCCATCGCCTTGTACATCACCTTGTGCATACATTTAGATATTACAGCCATAAACTACCAGTACTTAATAAACTTACACCATCTCGCCAGATTCTTATCTTATAATACTCTTTTACTTATTAATTCTCCTTCGGCCAATGAAGGCATAATTTCGTTGTATAATTTCCGTATCTTTATTAGCCTAATCAATCTTTTTACCTTTATACATCGGATCTCGGATAGTGTGTGAAAAATCGAATAATTTGAAGCAGCTAAAGCTGTAAATGATATTTGTAGTATTTCTGTCTGATCTAGGTTAACGTCAATGAAACGAATACATTTAATTATTATTAGTTGGGTTTTTGGTTGGGAACGCATTATTGCTCAGGAATTGCTAAATATCTAGATATTCACTTTTAGCAATTCAGCTTAGCGAATGCGCTTCGTTAAATAGGGGAACTAGGGAATTAGCTCGCTAAAGAGTCAAGGGCTTATTGTTTATGGGTCCAGTGCTATACTATACATATACCGTCAATGAAGCTTGGAAAGCTGGGAAAGCTTTCGAATATACGAGTATATAACACCACTTCTTCACCCTATACCTAAACATTATTAAAGTCTTTGTCTCTTGATTCTTGCTCTACGGGAACCTCAGATAAGATATTTCTTTATTAACAAGGAATTATTGTACTAAATCATATATTGAAGTGAAATGAAATGTATTAAGATATTGTATTAAGATCTGAAATCATAGTTCAAAGCCAATATGAATTAGTTCATTTTTAGTTCATTTTTAGTTCGATATAGTTTCATTCTTTTTACTCTAAATCGATGATATCAAATTCATTTATATCTACTAAAAACTTTCAACTATACCTATTCTCTTTACAACTTTTCAATCAAGTTAACTTGAATGATTTCAATGTTCAGTAAGTTAGAATGGTTTCAATCGTTGATATAGATCTAGCGCGTGCAACAATGAGAGTGAGAGGGCTTGGGAGGCTTGGCAGGCCAGGGAGGGGAAGCCAGAGAGGAGAGGCTAGGGAGTGAGCCTCAGTGAGGGGGTGGCAGCTGAGAGGCCCGGGAGAGAGTGACTATTGATATCAGGGGACTTTTTAGTTTCTAATCTCAATATATATATATTAAAAAAGAACGCTTGCAAAAAATAGCTGATTAATCTATGTAATATAGGTTTGTGTAGGGTATATTCTCCAGACTTTAGCAAAGTATCATAATATAAATATGATAATACACAAAATCAAACATATTAATCACCGCGATTCCGCCTAATAAACTCCTCTCGTACTGGACATGATCGAAACATTGCTAAATCATATCCTTTCAATATATTAAGTTGTGCGTACGAGAGATTATTGTTGAAATCTATATTGATAGAAACGTGAGATAATGCCTCGTTGTTGGTTTTTCGATATCCATATTTGGAAAGGCCTTTGTATTCCTTCAATAACTTCTGAGTATATTGGACGGAAAATACGCGCTTCACTACGAGCAGCACCTATGTTATGAATATAAACCCTGAGATCTAACTCGTCTGAAGAGATTATATCGCAAATTCTATTATATATTTCGCCCCAATAATTGCCGTTCGCAGGCCTTAAAGATATAATATGATCGTTTCTGAGGAGGATATTATTATATCACCAAAAGCTGAATCACTTACAGATGTGGATTTTGTACTGAATACTTTGGTAGTCGATAAGGCAGATGGCTTTCCTTATTGAAATTGAGTAGATATATTGATCTTGAAAGATTACAATTTGTAGATTTGTAAGTTATTCTATATGAATCGAGGATGTTTATACTCGAGTTCGAGTATATTAGCTCAATACGAGTATAGGATTCTCTTCGATAGATAATAGTGGTTGTTTGAAAATATCGTCGTTGAATTGGGAATGTAATATTATAAGTACAAGATAGGCTTATTGTACTCTATCTAAAGTATTTCGGTTTTGATAAAAATTGATTCGTTATATAAGACTGGTTATTGGGATATTCATCTTTTTGTCATTGGTAGATTCCTATCATTCTGAACATGATGTACACTTTGTTGCATTGCCACATGACAGTCCGGGTAAAATCGGCAATTAAAAATCAATTACACAAGCGGTTTCATATCGTCCCAAGAATCTTAATCGCAAGGGAACTTTCTCTCAAGCAGAAATAGGATATACTCCTCCTCCTTATCAAAGTCCTTACGATAATTCATTAGCAATAAATCCTTCGTTTCATTTACCTTCCATCTCGCATCATAGTATACCATCTACAGTCACAACACTTGCACCGTCATCTTTGAGCAATCATCTGATATTTACGATAAGAATACATTGGTTAATCCACGGGATCTTTCACTTGATCACAATCCTACCAATTAAGTTTCAATACTAAGACGAGAAAATGCTTAATTCTCAAACTTTCTACAAGCTTCTTTATCTTCTAATTAGGATGGCCAATTCTTGTTTTTTCATATTTTGATATCAAGCTATTTTAGGAGGGTTTTTATTAGGCTTTTCATCAATAGGTTATAGCAGTGCAAGATAATATAAAATAAATACTATTTATATTACTGCTGAAATAATAGAAGCAAAAATGATTATTGAAGAAATTATGAGAAAAACCTACGAATATTCTATAGCAATAGATCTCAGCACAGTTCTTAGGTGATCTAAGCTTGAAAACATATTTGCCTAAAGCTATTGGCAAACTTAGTTGGTATATTACATCGGTAACATTCTTCATATCACATGATTAATATCACATGGATATCCCAGCAATCCCAGGGATCACAATAGAACTAGGACAACTGGGAGCACTGGGATACCTAACATGAAGGTTTATATAATCAGGATAGGTTTTCTTATTATAGAGCTTCATGCTCAAGATCAATTATTTAGTATACTCTACTATTAATTACGAATACAATCATTATTAGTCTTTACTCTAGTCCCTGCTTAACACCTAATCATAAACCACCTCAAAAGCCTAGAAGCATTTCCACGTAATCTAGACGACAGCCCTCATAACAGGGTATAGCTTTCAAGAGTTCGATTTAGCATAGAATAAATACCATCTCACATCTCTCAAATAATAAGTTATTATACTCTCCTCACTACAAAAATAACCATACAGCAGAGCATACCCTGGCTTTTCAACCCTGAAGATTTAAATAAATTCGAAAGTACGAGGCTCCTCATCAATGCTTAATACAAAAGTGATGAATCAGTTCTTTGATATATATTTGCTGATTCTCCCAATATGGTCGGCCCAACCAAAAGGGAAATTTCCGATCCCAACCACTAAGTGAAAGATGTATATTTTGTGATCACTCCCCTGTTATACGAGGCTAGAAAATATACTCACATTGTGAATAACAATCATTTTTGCTTGTTTTTGAGAGGTTTCTTACAGAGTAATTGATAATCCAAGAGAATTGGATGATTTTAAGAGATAGTTGAAGGATTGAAGATTATGAATATTGAGGGGTGAGATTATTGATGACCAATCCCAAATTCACAGTCCAACAAACGGAATTAATTAATATCTTGTTTGATATTGATTGTAAAAAGATGATTTTGAATTTAGTAGAAAGTCTGTAGTTAATTCTATGATAATACAAGATATGGGATTTTTATACTTAGAATCTATTCTACAATATTGAAAAGTATATTGGAAATATCTTATTTTTGTTACGGGATCTCTTATAAACCCTAACATTATACAATGTGACAGATATTATGTAGTCACATTGATAGGGTAGCATATTTTGTGACGGACATTATATAGAGTCACATTGACAGTAATATATTTTGTGACGGACATTATGTGGAATCACATTAACAGAGCAATATATATAACGGATATTAACAAGTGTGACGGAACAGACAGCTCTCTTCCGCCCACTGGCTCATACTACATACATAGTATGATATGACGGCTCTTTTTGACCTTCCTTTCACAGCTTAGAGCCCTAGCTCTATAGCTCTAGACCTAGGCATCTTACGCCTAGGACTCTTTCACCCTTTTTGGCCTAGCCCTTATGGCTCCCAATACCTGTATATATAGTCTTCCTTTTAGCATCCTACATAGCTCTTCACTTGTAGATTCTAAGTACACAATCGGAGTCCTGTTTATACCCTTTTGGTCACAATAGTATTAGGGATATGATATTCTAATATAGTTGTAATAAAAGCTAGTTATTGAATTTCCTATATAATTACCAAATCCTAGTCTTGGGATATTTGAAAAAAAAAAATTGTAAATAAATTTCGTATTACAAAGTAATAATACAAGATGTCGGTTTACGGAAAACAGTTTACAAAAAACAATTTTAAAGCAGCAGGGCCAAGTAATGTAAATATATTTTAAATTTGGATGGGTACCTATACAAAAGGCGTTTGTGGTTTAGTGGTAAAATCGTTGCTTGCCAATACAACTTGCAATGGCCCCGGGTTCGATTCCCGGCGAACGCAGAATGAATTCTTGTTTTGTTTTATTTTATTTGAAGTTGTGATCGATGGTTGATGGTAGATGAAATATGAAAGTGGATGATGGATAAGGTTAGTGGATAGAGAATGTGGGGTAAAAGCTAAGCAGGGATATATTGACAAAGTCTAAATTTTGGATTCCTGTTGGTATGAAGTCTTCATTTGATTTATACTAACTATATACACCATGCTATCTAATATTAAGCTCCAATTCATCATGATAAGAGAGCACTCTTCAGCCATTCAGCAGGAGCAATTTGTGGTGCTGCTAGCTCATTAACCTCCTTGCTAGTCGTTGCGATCGAGCACTTTCCTTCCCAGGCTGTAACAGGCGCAGTTTTGATGGATAAAATGAGACTTTTATTCTCCTCGACCGAATCCGCCCAAGTATCAATAAAGCTCACATCTCTAAATATGACATTTTTGATCGGTGTTCCTATATGTTGCTCAACCAACTTCACGATTTGCTTTCCTGTGATATCCTCTGGTCCATTAAGCACATATTTGGCCTTGTTATGGACGGAATGATCTTCCTGGCTGAGAAGTACAGCTGCAAAGCGACCAACGTCGTCGGGATGAACGCATCCAAGGCGCGCATCTTCGTCAGCCATCAAGGCGAGTGTGCCTTGCTTGCCATCTTTGCGATACTGCTTGATGAACTCTATGGCAGGCCCAAGGACCATGGTGGTAAAGACGTTTGGCTGCAATGACGTCCATTGTAACTTTTCAAACTCTGGCGAACTCAATAACGCCTCGATAGCCCAATGTTGCCGTGGGTAATACGCCGGATAGTCAGGGTGAACGTTAGCAGCGGTGGTAGAGATACGCACGACGTATTTCACACCAGCGTGAAGGGCAGCGAGGTGGAATGTCGATTCATCTGCAAAGTGGGACGGTTCGTTGTGAGAAGCAATCTATGAGTAGAGGTTAGAAGATTGCAGATATGATCGGGCACGTGTACTCATACAAATGCCTTGACAACGTTGCGTTCACGCAGCCAATCGGGACTGATGCCCACCCAATTCTTCTCTTCAATGGTCACATTTGGCAGTTGGGCAAGTTTCTGTGCAACAGGGCTTTCCGAGGAACGTGTGAGAGCAATGATACGATATCCTGCAAGTGCTTGGTTGGTGTTTATTGAGTTCGAAAGGGTCTCGACCACACTTCGACCCGTGTTACCAGTTGCACCCACGATTAAAATTGTTGAAGCCATCGTGATTGAAGTCCTGTGGGAAAGGAAGTGGAAGTATGTGATGTTGTTTGTTTGATATTTAAAGGTGTACAGAAGGATTGTTATTTTATTTATATATCTATCTATCTGTTGGGTTTGTAATATTCTACAGGTCTGAAGTACAGATCAGTGACCAGTACTGTGTTTCTCTATTAAATTGCTCACAAATCAAGAGATGACAAATCAAGTAGAATTATACGTCCGCCGTTTCGGCCGCTCGCTAATCGTTGAAACCAATCCCGGGAGGTGCTAATAAGAAGTGGAGGCTCAATAGAACCATGACATTCATTGGCTTTTGTAGATTTAAACTATAGATCTACAGAGACCCAGAAGGATCTAAGCTGTTTACGGAGGTATAGTTGGACTCCTACCTTCGGAGGTTTTCAAAAGAGGGAAGGTTGAAAAAAGCAAATGAAACTAACCCTCTTCAATTAGCCACTCATCTATTATATAATCATATAGGAAGCTATGAGTTCCTTTGCTAAAGACCTCTATTCCCACCGACTTTTTATCTGCCACCTTCACAACTATCTTTCTTTTTTTAACTTACTTTTCGTCCACGCCAATTTAAACCTCTTAAATTCCCCGTCCCTCGACATCTTAAATCTTTGCATATATAAGTAGGCTTGGAATATTAAAGCTCCTTTGGTGAATGGAGTGTGTAGGGTATAGTATCTTTGTGCGGAAATGTTATGCCTGAGATGGCTCTCAGGAAGAATCTCTTTCCATTGGTTTGATCACCACAGACGGTATTCTGTGACAAGGAGAGACACAAAAATGTTGGAAATTAACAATTTCATTATATGGGCTTGGTTGTTCTTGTGACCGCTGACTCGGCGGAGAGCAGAGACTGCAGTTTATGAGCAATTCGTTCATCGAGTACGTACCACATTCAATGCATTATGGATGCGACCGCTCAGTGAGCAAGGTACTGGATGGAATTTATGTTCAATCAACTTTCAGGCTTTGGATACTTGTGTATCGATACATTGCTATCAATAAAGAGGCCCCTGGCCGGTAGAGGAGCTCCAATCCAATTTTCTCGTGGAATCTCCTGGTCCAGACTCACAAGCGGCCCATCTCATATCGGTCTACCCTACTTGTGGGTGTCATCAATGAACTCATGCCTTTTCACGGCATTTTCAAAATCACACAAAATTGTCTTATCACCTGCCGCGATTGCGTCATACACACGAGCCACATTCCTGTTGATCGGGGCCATTTTAGCAAAACTTCCCTTCTCAAGCTCAATGGTTTCAACCTCATCAGTATCGAAGCTGTGCAGCTCAACACTGGTCGTACCCCTGATCCTAATCTCCCCCTTCTAGCCATAGATATTCCACTCAAGCGCAGGACTTCCTTAAAAGGTGCTCCACCTCGAATGGTCGCTGAAAGGACTGCTCCTGACTCAAGTGTACCTTGGATCATGACATGGTCTGGAGAGGTTTTCTCGAAATTCTCTTTGACAACGGTGCCGTCGGCTGAAACGACTTTGATAACTGGACGTTGGTTCGAAATAAGAGACTCGACGCTTGATAACTCACCAAGGACTAAATCAATCAATATTAGCACACATTATTGAAATGGATGGTGATTCTTCAAATGAACCTTCTCTGACTGTATCGAGTAAATGTGAGGCCGGAATCGTGAGTAATGATGCACCAGTTTTACAGTCAGATAGATACGTTTGAGTCTCCAACTCTGTTTGTCCTCCAATCACTCCTTGACCGAAGATTGTGGTGCTAAGAACCTTGCCAATTCTTCCCTCTGCCAATACCCTTTTCAGAGTTTCGACAGAAGCATCAAAGTGGCCTTGAAGCCCGACTGCAGTGAGCTTCACCTTGTTTTGTTTGGACACCTCGAGAAGTTCCCTCGCCTCCTCAAGATTCTTTCCCAGCGGCCACTCGACAAAGACGTTCTTGCCGGCCTTTAGAGGAGGCATAATGGATGCATAGTGACGGTCAACTCGAGTAGTGCATACAACAAGATCTACATCTTCATCATTGGCGATGTCTAACAAGGGGTCAGTAACAGCCATTTCACCATCTGATAGAGGACAATGTAGGACGCATGCATATACGCATACAGCCATGACCACAAACCTTGTACATCACCGTAAACCCTGACTTCCTTTCCCAAACCAAGATCCTTGGCACTCTTTGCCGCATTGTCTACAGAAAAGTTACAAATAGCCACAATTTTAAATTTCGAATCGGCATGCTGCAAATATGGTAAATGAGCATTGGCAGCCCAAGCACCGGGGGAAAGGCCGATGATGCCAATAAGTATTGCGGATATGATCATGGAAGTAGTGGAGAATATAAGGATACCAATAGTTTAAGCTGGACTCTAACTTACCCCATCATAGATAGACTCCGCCGAGACCCGCCGGCTGCCGGCTAAAATCCTGGCCTATTGGATTATACAGGTACCCGCATCGCACAGCAGTTTACTATAAAACACTCACATTAACTACAGATTCCTCGCTTTAAAGGATATCGAACAATACTTTAATACTTTATCAATATTAGTCTTAGAAATCCATCACACAATGTCGTACCCTAAAACCTACCAAGCCTTCAGACGCAGTACAGGCACTATCCCCACAACACTCGAACTATCCACTGAAGAAATTCCATCACTCACGCCCCAAGATGTGCTAATTCGCATCCACGCCATATCCCTAAACTACCGCGACGTATTCATGATGCACGGCAAATACCCAATGGAAATCATCGAGCAGGGCATCCCTACATCCGATTGCGCAGCCGAAGTGGTAGCTATTGGATCCGCGGTGCATGATTTTAAGATTGGGGATCACGTGGCCCCGATTTTCGATTTGAAGAATCTGGATGGCACGGAAGATGAAACGGGTGCCTTGGGTGGAGATTTCGATGGTGTATTGCGCCAATTCGCGGTCTTTGATCAAAATGTCTTGTATCACTTGCCTGAGCACTTGTCTTGGGAGGAGGTATGTGATATGCGCTATGCGCTATGCGAAATCTGGGTTATTCTTTTGAGATGCTGATTTGACGATAGGCGGCTTGTGTTACTTGCGCCGGAGTAACGGCTTGGAATGCATTGGATATGCCGAGGTTGAAAGGCACTGCTTTGCTTCAAGGTAAACTCCAGCTTTTCGACTCCCGCAGATAAATGATATGATGCTAATGATAACTTTCAATCCTCAGGCACTGGAGGCGTGAGCATGTTTGGCCTACTGATCTGCCTGGCCGCTGGCATCCATCCCATCATCACCTCGTCCTCAGACCGAAAACTGGATCTGGCCAAGGCGAATGGAGCGCCGGGCGCTATCGACACCATCAACTACAAAACGCATCCTCAGTGGGCAGAGGAGGCACTTCGCATCACTAATGGACGAGGTGTTAATGTTATAGTTGATAATGTGGGAGCAACCGCGATAGCTCAGAGTCTCTCTGCCCTTGCGCGGAGAGGAACGGTATCTCTAGTGGGTTTCTTGGGAGGATTCGACATGGACACCTTTCCGGATACGATCTTGCCGACTTTGAAGAAGGGTGCTACGATAAGGCATGTCACCATCCAAGAGAGATGACCACAGAAGTGCTAATCATGATTTGTCTTTTAGGGGGATTTATGTTGGCTCTAAGATCGACCATGAGAATTTATCCAATTTCTTGTCGGAGAAGAAAGTTGACTTGAAACCCATTCTGGATCATGTCGTGTTTACTTTCGAGGATGCGCAAGCTGCTTTTGATTATCTTTATGATGCGAAGCATATTGGTAAGGTTGTGATTAAAATATGAGAGACTTCCGGGCTTTTATGATTGTAAGATTAGCATAGATGGCGTTTTCTATGTTAGCTTTCTTGAACGCGAAATATTGCCGTAAAACTGGGATTTGTTTGCCTTACAATATAATAGAACAGAACTCAATATCAAAGATTCGCTTATACATTTAGAGGACCTTTCCCCATGAATATTTGTGCAAGGTTCCATCGAATAAGCTGTCAGCTCTAAGTTCTCAGTCAAGTGTGCTGCTTAGCATTAGAAATGTTTCGAATAAGATAACGCGACACTCACTCTTGATCGTTGAAAATCATTCTAATAATAACACCTAGAATCATCATCAATTTTGTGCGAAGGAGATATATTCACTTACCTACCTGCATTGGGAAGAAACCAGATCGCATCAGCCACAGCCTGGAAGAGCTAGCAGGCTTGGCAAATGCATTACATAACTGACATTGCATATGGATTACCGTATTTATTTGAAAATTTCGGTAACGCTATACAGATTTTGGCAATTGTTGTGTGGGATCACTAGTATGAATTGGCACCTAGTATTATAACTTATCCCCTTGGCAGAACTAAACTATTGCGATGAAAAATTGGATGTACCAATATCATAACGTGGTTTATCAGTGGGTCGGCCATATCAGTGGGTCGGCCACTTTTACCTCGATTTATTATTCTACACTTAATACGCGTTTTCTTAATAATTAATTATGGAAATTCATTCTAAAGAAGCACGAATAATCTTAGCTATGAAGACTATTGAATCAAATCCAAAATTAACAATTCGGAAGACAGCTCAGCTCTATAGTGTGCCTCGATCTACATTGGGTGATAGAATTCGAGGTAAACCTAATATAGCTGAAAGTCGACCAAAAAGCTATAATTTGACTGAATTGGAAGAGGAGGTTCTTATTCAATATATACTCGATCTGGATGAGAGAGATTTTGCACCTAAATTAAGTGGTGTGGAAGATATGGCGAATTATATACTCGAATCGCGGGGTGCGAAGAAGGTTGGAAAGCTCTGGGCTCATCGCTTTGTAAAACGACGTTCAGAACTAAAGACGCGTTTTAATCGCGTTTATGACTTTCAAAGAGCTCTCTGCGAAGATCCAGAGCTTATTGAAGGGTGGTTCCGATTGGTATCGAATATGCAGGCAAAATATGGTATTCAGGACTGCGACTTCTACAACTTCGACGAAACCGGTTTTATGATGGGTGTAATATGCCCCGGAATGGTTGTAACTGGTGCTGAACGATGTGGCAGAAGCAAAGCAATACAGCCAGGCAATCGAGAGTGGGCTACAGCGATTATATGTGGTAATGGAGAGGGTTGGACTATACCACTATTTTTAGTGGTGCAAGGATAATATCACCTCTCTAATTGGTATACGGAAAGCGATTTTCCTGCAGATTGGGTTATTAAACCTATTTCTAATGGATGGACGAATAATGAGACGGGTTTAGATTGGATAAAGCACTTCGACAAGCATACTATTCATCGAAGGAAGGGCAAATATCGAATGCTAGTATTGGATGGGCACGAAAGTCACGAATCAATACCTTTTCAGTCATATTGCAAATCAAATGATATTATATGCGTAAAGTTACCACCGCATTCAAGTCATCTAACTTAACCACTTGACGTTGGATGTTTTAGTGTATTAAAACGAGCATATGGTTCACAAATTGAAGGATTTATCAAGGCTCATATCAATCATATCTCTAAGGTTGAATTCTTTATAGCTTTCAAAGCTGCATATCAACAATCGATTACAGTTCAGAATATGAAAGCTGGCTTTCAAGAAACAGGACTAATACCATTCGACCCTCAAGCTATACTCTCGAAATTGGATATTCGAATTCGTACACCTACCCCTTTACCCATTCCCTTGGAATCTGCCGATTCTTGGGTCTCTCAAATACCTCATAATCCAACTGAAGCTCTTTCACAATCGACTTTAGTAAGATCTCGAATTGCTCGACATCAATCAAGTTCTCCTACACCTATTTTCGAGACTGTAACTGCTTTGACTAAGAGTACAGAACAATTAGCTCATAAAGTTACACTTTTAAATACAAAGAATTGTATACTTCAAAAGACAAATAAAGCATTAAGCAAACATCGACACACTAAAAAAGTTCAACTATGGAATGGAGGAGTACTTACTGGACAGGAAACTGAGGATATATTATCACAACAAAAGGTAAAGGTTCAGATTCGACACAACGAGCATCAAAATGGGAGAAATTCTAATAGGGAATCTTCTACTAGTCGATGCTATAGCAAGTGTGGAAAGACCGGTCATAATTCAAGAACTTGTCAGAATGATGTAATAGATCCTAGTTTATTAGATTCTTAACAGTTTTAATCGATTCATTAAATTGTTCTTGAATAATATAGCTTTGAAGTAATAAATCGAGGTAAAAGTGGCCGACCCACTGATATGGCCGACCCACTGATAAACCACGTTAGTCCTAAATATTTAATTTCCCAACTCGGAGTTGTCTTATTGATACGGTATATCAAGTCATGTGTATACTAGGCATTCGAAACGAATCATTTGAAGATCCATAAAAGTCAACCCGATAATGTCTGATCTTTGATTTCAAAAGGGCATTCAAAATGGTCATATTCGGATTTGCGTGCCTCAGAAACAGGCTGCGTAACTTAAGAAATTCGAGAAGACTATCCATGGGGCCAGAACGGTCGATGGCAATGTCACCTTGCCAAATCAGATACTCAAGTATTAGCAATCCATCTGTTTTGCCATCCATATCAGTTTGATGAGCTCGTACGAAGAGCGTGCGAAGTTGCAAAGCCGGAAGAGGATACCTTAGGTCAACTTCATCTGCTTTAATTTCGGAAAGTATGACATCCCGCATAGTTGGGCGGAAGAGCGCCTGTAGGAGTTCCATATCAAAAGCATAGTCGAGATTCCATTTCAAAGTTTGAAGGAGTGGTAAAGTCCACCGGTAACATAGTATTTTTCGTAGTACAAATCAGAGTTAGTGAATGTCTTGTTTAGGTTGTAATTCTCGTGTATTGTCACACAGTCTAGTCTGCGGTCGAACATTGATTTCTTCACTCGCAATAGAGCTAATTTTTTCGTCAATCTTCACTGTAAGACTGCGAATACAGGCTCCTAAAGTTGGGAGAGATGTGCGGCCGTTATTCCGCCGGCGCTCGAGAGCTTCGTGCATCAATAGTTGTACTATCTCGCTGAAGAACTAGAACCTCGTATATGATGGGGCGGGGCGATTCCAGTAGAATATTAGGAAAGGAACCCTAGAAAATACAATATGAGATAATTTTCGGCGGTGTCTGCGGAAGGAAAGATCTTTTAGGGGCCTTTCCTTTCAATAGGCGGGCTTGGCTGAGAGGACGGAGAGGAAGGATCTTGGATCAATCTTGACGGCAGTAGACTGACGAGAACGAGCTAATTGACGGCATTCTCTGTTAAATATTGTAAGACTTGCAAGGACTTTAGCTTTAAGAAGGTCTAGAGTGATTTGTAAGAGCTCAGGGGTAAGCCTGAAGAGGCTTGTCGCAGTCTTCAAAGGCTCATTTTCCAAGGTACAACTAACCAATAGGCAGTGGCAGAGGACTGAATGCAGAAGTTCCCATAATCACTGTCTCGAGGGTACTTGAAAAGTGGAGCAACCGATGTTGTCATTGTAAATAATACAATTAATCATCTTTTGAACCTAATGTTGCGAGATAATGTATGATTGGCCAGTTCCAAAGTGTTAGTGAAGTTTAAAGCAAGTTGTCAATTAGCATAATCAAAATGAGGTTGTACGATCGTAAAGTGAGGAAAATAAGTCTACTACCCCCCTTTCAGGCCACCCTTTCATACCAAAAACAGCGATTTTCGAGTATTCCCAATTCTGTCAATATTGAATATAATTAAATGAAATCTTAAATATAGATTCTTTTTATAGTTATTAGCTCAGTTACAAATTTTCAGACTTTTAATAATTTTATATAAAAAGTTATTAGAGTTTAAAAATCAAGATTTTCATTTTATATACGATTTATATACAAATTTCAAATTATTCTAAGAATCTTAATAATCT
>KI628781.1:0-45912 GCA_000503235.1 Sclerotinia borealis F-4128
CTATTCTATTTATCTATCCAACCCACTCATCTCCGTCTACATCTCCATCCCACCCCTTAATACCACTCATCTCTATCTCCATCTCTATCTCCATTCCACCTCATCCCCATCTCATCCCCGCCTCATCCCCATCTCCACTCCCAATTCACATCCATTAGATAGATATATTAGAATATTTGCATCCGCATCCGCATCTGCATCTGCATCTACTCGTATATTCAATTCACATATATCTGTTCTACTCGTACTCTATACACTGGCACAACCGAAACAAATCATTTGATATCCCACTACTCAGTAAAATATAACATAATATATATATATATATTTAATTCATCATTTTTATCTACGAAAATGCTCTAACATCTAACATCTATAAACTTTCTCCTCGCGTCTCCTTATATCTCCTTGCATCTCCTTACACATTTCCCACAAAAATTTCCCTCACAAATTTTATATTGGTATCCATTCCATTCCATCTCTCCCTTCTCCCTTTAAGTTCTCAAAAAAAAAACCACAACAAAAATAGAGAATACAACTCCCAAAACTCCCTTCTATCTGGTGGGTGGCACACTATCTGGTGGCAGACAAGCAGATATTCTTTCTAAAGGAAAAACGCCCCTGATTTGGCTGGATATGTACATGCGTAAAAAGTGGTATTCATATGATACAACCGGTATATCGCGGTCGGCTACCGAAAATCCGTAAAACTGCAAAAAAAGGTAACGAGGAACGAATGGCATAAACATTAAATATTGAATTTGTGGGTGCTGTAAACAATCAAAGGCTGATGTGATTGTGACTGTTGGTTTTTAGACGATGGTCTGATTTAAAATCGAAATTTGACAGGTTTGAGTTGGCTCAAAAATGTCGGACTTCGATACACGAAAGAAACATTAGCTCCAACTCGCGCTAAACAAGCTAAACGTATAGTCTTCGAGTTTTCAATATATCTTTATTTAGGCGACACCTGTTGCTGGGTAGTACCAAGCACATACTGCAATGATTCTATTGAATATCAGTAAAAAGATATCGAGAGGGGGGGAAACATAAACTTACACGTAAAGACATTGTAAAAGCATGCCTTCCATCCAATTGCTCCGACCATCTGCAAGAACATAATTCACAAGTAAAACAGCGACAAATAGAACAGCGACCTGGAAACCATCGAAACTCAAGTTCATTGCATCATTACCCATGATCCATCCGATGACAACCAGTAAAGGAATGAGGAACAAGGCGACTTGCATACTAGATCCAACCGCGACACCAATCGCAAGATCCATCTTATCCTTGCAGGCAACCGTGACTGCGGTGGCGTGCTCTGCAGCATTTCCGACGATAGGAAGGAGAATAAGACCAACAAATTCCTCAGAGATGACTTTACTATCAGTAAGTGCGCTAATACCATCAACCATGAAATCAGCGCAGACTCCGATGATAGCAGTGGAACCTGCAAGGGTAGCCCAAGCGACCAAGATATGCAATTGTGGTTCTTCTGCTTCCTCTTCCTCCTCTTCGAGTGCAGATGAATTGATGAGTTCGTCATAAGGTGGTCGTTGCGGGATATTCGCTCGTCCAGGTCCTGCTCCAATTCCTCCAGCCTTGGCCAAACCTTTTGCGATGGCACCTTCCGGTAAGGCATTCTTGCGTGGCCTCATTGGTACCTTTTGACTTTCCTCGTTGAATAGTCCAGAGTGGGTATGTAATTGGAAGTAAAGGTAGCCGGCGTATACCACAAGAAGAATGATCGAAGTACCGCGAGAAATGGCCGCAATTGGAGCTTCAGTTGTCTCACTCCATAAATCGAAAGCGGTGGGAACAATGACACTGGCGACAGCGACGGCTAACAAACTTGCAGCTGTTTGAGCAACTGTTTTATTGAAAAATTGTTCTTCTCTTCTGAGTCCTCCAAAGAAGAAACACATTCCCAAGACGAGTAATAAATTCGATAAAATACTGCCGACCAAAGAGGTTTGGACAATGATGACTTGTCCCTTGGCTAGCGCAATGATTGCAACAATCATCTCAACAGCATTTCTGATCAATGTTAGTAGAGACTAACCAGCTTGATGCGTGATACATACCCGAAAGAAGCATTCAGCAAACCTCCTAAACTTTCACCTACATGAAGAGCAATTTCCTCAGTGGCAAAACTCAACATAGCTGCCAATGGTATGATAGCAATAAAGTTGACCACGAAAACCACAATTCCATTAACCTCAGTAAAGTTGAGAGCGATTCCGACCGGCGCAGCGATGAGTAAAATGTTGATCCAGGAATTGAAGATGGTATTCTTCAATTGATTCCTCAAGGTGAAAGGTGCATGCTTCAAATCCTTTCCACTAAATATTCCACCTTTCTTCTTCTTCTTCTCTTCGCCATCTACCTGTTTCCTATCCTTCTTGGTCCATCTGCTTAGAAACCTTGATCGAGCCTTCTCCTCTACACTGGGTATTCTCGATGATTGCCTTCCAACAATTGTTTCTTCGGTACTTGGATCGCTGGGAGGTCCATTATTGTTTGTGGTAGTCTTATCCAGATCCTGCATCTCCATTACACCATGACCAAATGCTGCATTGCTAGCTGATGATCGTGGTCCATTCTCAGTATTTATAGTCCTTAATTCGGGTTCGTCCAATCCTCTTAGAGCCTCCTCATCGCGAATCTGAGCTGGAAATGTACTACTGCGTCTTGTTGTCTTCGCAAAAGGGTTCCATTCTGTTCCTGGACCATGCCATGCTTCTTGTCGTGCCGCTCGTTTTGTAGTATCTATATTGAACATAATAGTAAGTATCACCCATCAATAATTATATATTAAAATCAAAAGAAATAGATAAAAATCATTGATAAAAAAGAGTATTTTGTGAGAAGAGAGAATTAACTAACAAAGATTGTAGTCGTTTGGAGCCATGTTTTATAATTTCAAGTTGTTGATGAACGGCTTTTGACGGATACGAAACTTGTCCTTCTTAGGTGGATCTGGTCTGGTATAAGAAGGTGTGTGGTCCGTTTGGTAGGTCAGATAAGGCAGTGTCAAGTAAGTTATACTGATGAGTTATTCCTGCCGACCAAGAGCGCTTCAATTTCAATGTGAAAACTTCGAAAGACAAGTAAAAGTAACACAAGTCTTTTTTTCTTTTCTTTTTGAAGTGAGGCGATGATCTGAGAGGAGGTGATTTCGTTGGATTGGAATTAAAGGGTTCAGATGTTCCAATCCGTCGTCCGTGTACTTTTGGTGGTACTTGTAGTAAGACTAGGATTATTCGAGTATGGATGGAGATTATATTGAGTAGTGCGACCAGGACCAGGGAGTAAGAGAATTGAAATCTGATAATTCTTGGTGATGATAAAAGTTGTTTGTGATGATAAAACGCCTTAGAAGTTGGTTATTCCTTTTCGCTTTGAATTGTAGAAGAGTGGCTCAGCAGTGATATTGAAGGTTGAATATTGATCTCGAGTTTACGAGGCCTTTTGCGAGGTGTTGTTGATGCTAAGTGTGGCTGATGAACGTTCCTAGTAGTTATCTAGTACTCGGTATTAGGTTGATTTGGGTTAATAGAAGGCTGAGGGGTTTAATCTGATGTAAAAAATGGATGTTGGGAAGATGAGGTATCGAGGTTATTGTATGTATGGTTAATGGTTGTTGTTGTAAAGGGAAAAAAGATGGTTGAAATGTATAGAGTTGAAGTCTTGGCAAGTCTCCTTTTTTGGCTTCTCTTCCTTTTTCTATGTTCTTCCTATCTCGATCTCAACAAGTTTTTAGTTTTGTTATGATGATGTTATCATAAATGGTTTGGAGATGAGGTTGATGAGAGAGGGATCGTCAAGTTTTGTCTAATGATCGCTGAAGGTTTGTTGTCTTTATTAAATATTCGTGGCACCAATGCGATGTGATATGATAGATAGATAATGTTATTTGTGATATTCGGATTATGACTGGAATTACGGTGTGATGTAGTATATCTGAATCATTCAAGTATTGTATTCATTTATTATTTACTATTTACTATTTACTCATTCTATTCTATACTTTGTGATATATACCGGTAGTACAACGACCCCTTAAAATCAAGGAAGATTAACAAGAAAACCAGAATTCGACAGTCAGATAGATACTACTAGTATACTGTAACTTCACCCTTAGCGCCCTAGCAACAGAAGCTTCAATAATCTTGATTCCAATCAAGCTTCTATGAATTACACTGGTAGACATCCCGCTTGTCCTCGTGTAACATATACATGCATACATACATTCCACCTCACCTCATCTTTTCCAATCAATCTTCTTTCAATCTTCAATCTTCAATCACATCAATCAAATCTCTCAAATCATAAACAAGCGCCCTGCTCGATGACGACGACCTTATTTTACCCCTTAACATCCCCATATAATAATTTGAGTAGTAGTTACTAGGGTGGCAGGTTGGCATAATATGTACTGCACTTATTTTCCGAAATTGAGTTTGTGACCCTCTTCTAGTTGAGTAAAAGTCTATGATTTCTCTATAATCAATATCAACATCAATATTAGTATATAAAGACCATCACTTAACAAAGTCCCAAGTTTCAGCACACAACACACAAAACACCCAGATCTCAAATCAAACTCTATGATATGAAGATTCTATATCGAAAAAACCAATCACCAACAGCAGTTTCTGTTTCCATCAATGCGGGGACACACAGATCGAATCGAAACATCAGTCCCACTAGCATGGTTAGTTCTACACAGCCACAAACTCACTACTGAACTTTTCGTCCACTTACCCACTTCCACTTCATTTCACATATCTTTTTCACATCGCCATTCATTCATTCACATCCCTCCCATCCCACTCCTTCCAAATCATTTTATATTCACGTGACACACTCTACCCAAATCGACTGCCGGAAACTACCGAATGCATTACCATCGTGGCAAATACAAATACCCGAGTCAGAAGTCCCGAACAGATGAAACATTGATGCTGGTCCAGAAGATGCAGATGCAGATGCGAATTGCAGGTGGTTGTAGATCATCTCTTCACTTCTGTTCTGAACAAATCAAATAGAAAAATGGGGTCAGGAACAGAGGTATGGCTTAGTTACTTATGGGTCTGTGGCTGGTGGATGTGGGGGCTAGAAGAAAAACTCAAGAACTAATTCGGTAAGAGAACTACCTACATACCTACCTAGGTATCTTAATTGACATACATACTCGGTACAGTACTAAAACTAAATAACGGTGAGTCTTTCTCATACGAGTTGAATACTAATACAAGCCCACGATGAGCTACTCAAGACTCAAGAGTCAAGCACAGTCACGTCTGACGTGTCAGGCACACCGCATGTTATCTATCTTACATTGCGAAGCCAGAGACTATTCAGGAACGAAGCAAACCCTCTCCATTCCAAATCGAACTTTACAATAATGGTTAGGCATATCGTATCCAAATACTGTACCAACATTCCAAATCTTTCGGTCTGCCAGTGGCAAATATTCCCCGGCTAGATGCATGTCGAGATCCAAGCCCGGGGTGTTGGGTTGTGAGGCTGTGAGGTGGTAGGTAGGTAGGTTAGTTGCCTCGTCTGAAGTTTGAATTTTTTACACTTTTTACCTGCGTACTTATTTGTTTGTGGCGTTTGCATTTGTGTACCGGTATTTGTTTTGAGGTGGTTTTTTATATTGCGCATGCGATTGTGTTTGGAGGAGTGTTTGGGCAGAATGTTTGGGTGGTTTGATACGGAGCTGGGTCACAATACTATGCGTATTTAAATTGCGGCGCGCAAATGATTCATGAGGCAAAGGAGGAAATACCTTTCACCATTTAATTTTTGGATCAATCGAATGACCTATCAAACCTTCTGTATGTTCGAATTTGGATTGCTCAAGTGTTGCAGTATAAACTTGCCCTCAGAAAGTTCACCAGAGGAAGTTTACCACTTATTACCATTTTTAAGTCAAGGACCAGGAGAATGTTCTATTCTTGAAAATTTCGAGAATATGACTTGACAGAGTTTCGTTCATTGGTATGTCCTTACAATGTCGTATATCTTCTAGAATGCCATGGTAATCTACTTAGATCTTGCTATTACCGTTGTCCTCGCTGTGCTCAACATTGTATATCTATATCAATATTTTGAATAGAGAAGGCATTTATTACCCAAAGTGGACCCAAGTAAATGTTATATGAAGCTTATCATAATGGACGAAAATATTCATAGGATTTAGATACGTCCGAACGAAACTATACAGTTGATGTTTGAAAACAAGATATGTACTTTGATATATATCCAAATCAAAATTCGTTGTTCAAAAATAAGCCAAATGAGTAGTATCCTTCTCGAGTCTTTCTTATCCTTCATTATTGGAGAAGATGATGATATCTTTCACTTTCAGAAGTGTCTGGTAGATTAAGTCTTTAACTTTTGTTTGCGCGAACTCATTTATCCTTGGATGAGACATGATGTTGGTTTAAAGAAGTCTTATATAGAGGGATATCTGAATAGAAATGGTGAGTCTTTTCTTACCTACCTATGTTTTTGTAAATGTGGTTCTTGCAGGTAATTATTGAATGTTACCCCTCACAGTGAAGTGATGGGAGATGCCAAGCAAGATACTTCTATACCCCAGCCTACCCGGGGCCTGTCTTTGCCGTCATCTGACTAGGTAGTAGTCAGTAGTCAATCTGGTCGGGTCGGTCAATTGATGAATTTTGTGGTTAATGTCGATTCAAAAATTATATCGTAGTCCTCCACACCCCCTCCCAGCTCTTCATCTAGGAAATATGAGTGCAATGATATGAATAGTATAGTATATATAGTATAGTGTCTATGGGCGGTGGTGTCACTATAATGATCCAATCAGGTACGTAATTTCTTCTTACATAATCTATTTGGACCTATTGATATATAATCCAGAGAATTGCATTGATACTCTGCTATTGGAGTTTATACCGCGACCTGTTGTTGTAATTTACCGCCAATGATACATCTTTAAGCTACCCAAGTACTTCTATGACGTAATTTTACTATTTCTAAAATCATTATTCGCTTGAACGGCTTATACTTCATGCTTCTAGCTGATAAATCATCTAAAGATGTGGCAGCTTAACATGGAGTGAAAAGTTATTTGGGAATACCGGTATTGATTTATTCCATATCCAATAAAATATGGGAAATTAATTGACTAACATTTGGGTAGAGACATACGAAATTCCACTAAAGCTTACAGAATGGAAATGACCACCGGATCGCTGTATATATATTATACTACCCATATAATTCTAGCAACAATTGATCTTCATATTCTCGTCCCAAATCACCTCCTATCATATTCCATTTCGGTCATTTCGGCCGCCTAACGTTAACCCCGAGCAGCAGAAGATTATATCTTAAGACCGTGAAGTGAATATCGTTCATTATGAGAGATATAATTTGCTCTTATTCTTGAAGCTTTCCTGCACTCAACAGTTTCTTTCCATGCCCGTTTTTATTTTGTCACAAGCAAAACGCCTATAGTTGTCACATAGATTTACTACAACGCCATTAGCATCCTCAAGTTCTCTAGGATTTTTAGAGACTCATTCTACGATGAAGTATCTACAACTCTTCTTCTTCATTGCCGTCGCCTTGGCACAATGCTCTTCACTTTACGAATCTTCAAGAATTGGTAGATGTGTCAATACAACTAGTGGTGAAGTTGCTGGTCACCCATCTGCAAAGAATCCATCTGTCTCTGAGTATCTTGGTATCCCATTCGTACAACCTCCTATCGGGAATCTACGATTTGCTCCTCCACAACCATACACAGGTACTGGATTTATTAATGGCACAAATTTTGTAAGATCTCGGGCGTCTTCACCCAATCAATCATCTAACAAATCAATAGGGATATACTTGTCCCAAGCTCTTCACAGATGCTCTCTCACTTATACCAGTAAATTTTCCAAATACACATGGCAATTATACACCTTCCGGTATTAGTATCCTAAGTACATTTGCACAAGCTGGTGATGAAGCCAGAAATAACGAAGATTGTTTGACACTAAACATCTGGGCTAAACCACAAGTTGGTGAGAGTAAAAAAGCTGTTATGATTTGGATTTATGGTGGTGCTTTTAGAGATGGATCTACTTCAGTACCGATCTATGATGGTTCCACTCTTGTAGCGGAAGAGGATGTTATTATGGTTAGTATCAAGTAAGTATCTCTTTATACATCATAAACAACTTCCCATCATAAACAATTTGACTAATAATTCAAAGCTACCGTGTAAATATTTTCGGTTTCTCTGGTGATGCAACAGGTCCAACCAGTAATTACGGAATGCTCGATCAACGTCTAGCAATCGAATGGGTCTATGACAACATCGCCAACTTCGGCGGAGATCCAACCCGTATCACTCTCTTCGGACAATCAGGAGGTAGTTGCGCCATAGACTACTACTCATACGCCTACCCTCAAAACCCCATCGCATCCAGCATGATCATGCAATCCGGCACAATTCCATCTCTCTCCACCCTAACCGCCTCTCAAGCCTTTGAAGCCTGGCGTAACACCTCTACCACTCTCGGTTGTGGAGATTCCTCTTACGATCCCAACGCTGTCATGCAGTGTATGCGCAACCCCAATCTCACCACCGCCTCCATCCTCAAGATAGCTCATCTCTACACCTGGCTTCCCTCCATCGACAACATCCTCGTATTTCCCGACTACCCAGCTCGATCCGCCGCAGGAAACGTCACCACCATCCCCCTCTTAATCGGCAACACCGATAACGAAGCCGAAGTCTTCGCATCCCAAACCCTCATGTCCGGTAAACCCAATCAAAACTGGTCTCTCCTCACCAATCAAACTTTTGCCTGTCCCGCCGCTGCTCGCGCAAATATCAGTGCATCACTCGGTGCCAAAACATGGCGATATCGATATTTTGGTAATTTTCCAAATCTACAAATTCAAATTGGAGTTGATGCTGGCGCTTTCCATATTGCGGATGTGTATAGTATTTTTGCGAGTTGGCCTACCGGACCAGGGATCCCAGCTGCAACTCCCGAGGAAATTGAATTGGGAAGGTATATGAGAGGGGCTTGGGCTACTTTTGCAAAGGATAGTCAGAAGGGTTTGTTGACTTATCAAGGGTTGGATTGCGCGGTTGAGAATGATGATGAGGTGATTTTGCATTGTGGTTGGCCAAATTATATACCTGGCATGAAAACACTTGCTAGATTAGGTTATGAAAATCAAATTGTCACTAATCTTGATTGGTCGGCGGTTTATGATGGTACTTGTTAGGTGGAAAGAAGGGAGTGAGGAGTTTTTGAATGGGGTACTTACTTGCTTCGATTTTGCGAGGAGCTAGTTTTGTTTGCTGACTTATACTCACTTTGACTTTCAAACTTCTTTTGTACATGAGCAAAGCTTAAATATAGAAATCGACTAGAGTATAGATAGTAGTGATGGAGGGAGGGGTTGTACATTTTGTTGTTCTGTCCTCTCGGGATAATCTGAGCGAAGTACATAGAAATTCCTATTTTCGTATACTCTCACATTGAACTTGCAGTTATTTATATTGTGTAGTTTGGTGATGGTGATCATGGACTGATTTTGATGAAAAGATCAGTTTTCTTCTGGAGTTAGAGTACTTGAAGAGATGATATAAGGAGTGGATTTTTCAGGTGCAATATCAAAGTGTACTTTCGGAAGTAGATAAAAGTCATGTGACTAGATGAAGAATTCATCCCAATGTCCAATGTCCGATATCCGACCATTTACCGGGACTTCATCTCATCTCCTCCAACTTTCTACATCAAGAAACCAGAGACAGCCAATGTGTGATGATATTCGATAACTCAGCTCCCCATTTATCGCCTTGGTATTGCTGTGGCGAGACGGCGTCGTTGGACTCAAAATGACAATTTGTCGTGTTTTCGTTGCCTGTTATACCGTAATAATGTCAAGAGCAAAAGGTGGTAAGAGTTTACGGTACGATACAACCAAAACTCGGGTTAGGACTCACATGGCAAGATCCCCGGATACAAGAAGGACTTGGCTACCATGCAGTGGCATGCACCTTCCCCGCGGAAGCTTGTAACCCGGCAAGATAATCGGACCCGTCGTGTTGTTCTTTTCATCCGGAGTACATTGGCTGAAATCGTGTGGAGGTGGAGGTTAGTATAAACCAATCACGAGATCTGTGACATGGCATGAAAACGTACAGGTAATCTTACAAGTAATTTATATTGCTGCATGTCCTTCAGTTGTACTGTATTTGTTACTTCCTCTTCTCTCTCGTCTCGAGGAACAATTGAACATCTTTTCATCATGCTGTTTTCTTCCGTCGTTGCGATTCTACCTCTCCTATTCACTCAAGTAATTGCAATTTACCTAAGAGATTCAGCTGTAAGTTACAGTAATCTTAATTCCTTCATTGCCTCCGAAAGAAAGATTGCATTACAAGGTGTTCTCAACAATATTGGACCAGATGGATCGAAAGTATCAGGAGCAGGCAATTATGTCGTAGCAAGTCCTTCCAAGGCCAATCCGGACTGTAAGAGCAGCTGTTCTTGTCCCCCAAGATGTTATGTTCACACTAATTGATTCCAGATTTTTATACCTGGACACGAGACTCCGCTTTAACTTTGAAAATGGTCGTTGATGAATTCATTTTTGGCAATCGTGCTCTTCAACCTCAGATTGAGAAATATGTTAAAGCTCAAGCTATCCTTCAAACCGTTACAAATCCTTCCGGCACCTTTCTTCCAAATGGTCTTGGCCTTGGTGAACCAAAATATCAAGTTGATGGTGCCCGATTTAATGGTGGTACGTACCAGCCCCAGTGGAGTTTTGACAAGCCACTCACAATATTTAGCATGGGGTAGACCACAACGTGATGGTCCAGCTCTTCGTGCTATTGCTTTGGTGGCTTATAGCAATTGGTTGATAAGTCACAATCAATTTCAAAGAGCTAAGTTGGTGATATGGCCTATTATCTCAAATGATTTATCATACATTGGCCAATATTGGAATGAAACCGGCTACGATCTATGGGAAGAAACTCTCGGCTCAAGTTTCTTCACCATACAAAATCAACATCGTGCTTTTATTGAAGGTCAAACTTTGGCTAATCGACTCGGAGTAGAATGTACGGGATGTCTTAATGCACCGGAAGTCCTTTGTTTTCTGTCTCAAAGTTTTTGGAATGGAGAATATATCATTTCGAATATCAATGTCGATAATGGAAGGACTGGATTGGATGGAAACTCTATTCTAGGATCGATCTCAGTGTTCGATATTGATGGATCTTGTGATAGTCCAAACTTACAACCTTGTAGTAGTGAAGCGCTGTCCAATTTTAGGGCTGTCGTGAATAGTTTTCGAGGTATATATGGTATCAATGCTGGCATTAGGAATAATTCAGGTATCGCCGTTGGAAGGTATGCTGAGGATATTTATCAAGGAGGAAATCCATGGTATGATACCTCTCGATCTTTCACTTCACGGCTAACTTTATAGGTACTTAATCACCACTGCTGCGGCAGAGTTCCTCTATGATGCTGTTGCACAATGGAAGAATCACAAGACCCTCACTGTTGACTCAACCTCTATTAACTTCTTCCGCGATCTTTACCCAACCATCAAACTCAAAATTTACACGAACAAAGATAACGAATTTACCAAAATCACAAACGCCATAACAACATACGCCGATTCTTTCGTCACAATCGCCCAAAAGTATACACCTAGTAATGGATCTCTAGCCGAACAATTCGATCACAATACCGGGAAACCCATCTCTGCCAATGACCTAACGTGGAGTTATGCAGCATTTGTCACCATGGCCCAAAGACGTTCTGGTCAGTATCCCGCTAGTTGGGGAAGTTCAGCAGCATCTATCCCACCACCAAATTGCGCACCTTCCTCAAGCCAAGGTGTATACATCCCTGCCATAGCAGCTGGCGCCCCAAACGTAACGGCAACTTGTCAATTTGCAGTACAATTCAACGTCAACGCCACAACATATTACGGAGAAAATATATATGTTATTGGCAATACCACAGATTTGGGTTCATGGGATTTGAATAATGCATTACCGATGAATGCAGGGAAGTATACGACCGAGTGGCCATTGTGGTATGTAAATACGGAGTTGACGGCGGGGGAAACAATTAGTTATGCGTATGTTAGAGAAGAGGATTACGGACATGGTACGATTTATGAGAGTAGGAATAGGACATTAGTGATTCCTGAGTGTGGGACTGGGGGATTGAAAATTACGCGTGATGCGTGGGCGGGGAGTGCGGGGAGTAGTGGGGGTTGTTGAGTTGGATGGAAAAAGTTTTGTGTACCCGTGGATATAAAATAGCTGGACCACATAGTCTTTTTGCAGTGGAATAACGCCACATCTTTGATCGCAACTTTCAACATCGGTTGGGAACTGATGATCTGACTATATAGGATGGATGGATTCTTCACAGGTAGTTCTGTCAGAGACCAGCACCACTCTCCTATTCTTGAACACCTTTCGTTTCCAATTTTCTAGTCATTATTTCCACGCATAGTCGCTGTCAGTGTTCGATTCAATTTTCTCTCATTATCATTGCATACTAGTACATAACTTCACCATCAAAATCTAATTATCATCTATTCTTCCAAGCCGCATCCTCCATCCTCATCTTCGCTCTATACTAGTAGAAATATATCCTTAAAGTTGAAGAAGCCGAATTCCTTGGCGAATTAGTGAAGGCACCCATTTCGATTTGAATGTGGGTTGATGACATGCTGGGTTATTTACAGCAGGATAGGAGAGTTGTTGGGATTTATAGGGTATTGTTCTTCATGGATTGTGTTTGAATATCGGGTGTGGTGTGGGGTGTGGGTAAATATACTATGGTGAAACGAGTTAAAGAGAGAGGGCCGACGATGTATAAATAGCCAAAGAAGTCAATCTCCTTGAAGTCAAAGAGTCAGCCCATGGCATCTTGCAACAGCTTGTAGGCAACATAGCACACCCAAAGTGCCAAAAGCCAGCCAATCGATCTTCTCTTCGGAAATTAATCCCTTGCGCAGAGACCTGTGCGGGATTTTTCTAAGCTTGCCATTTCCATGTGAATTTAGCATTATCGCTGTTTACCTGATCTTCACCGCTTTCGTTGTAAGAGTTACTGTCTTTTTATTCGAAGTTCCATGGTATTTAATAGTGTGGACTACAGGTTAGTCCGCACACAATCTGGCCATTAAATCTTCAAATGTTAAAATGATTGTGACACTTTAGATGGTTGGATTGTGGTGGACTCAATATTCCAGATCGATTGAGCACATAGAAACTATTATACTGTTAACTCATTTCAATATTCTGCATCTATTTGTTGTTCTACTCATTTATATTTATAGGAAGGAAATCTTTCTTTATTATGTTACACATATGGTGGCCTAACATATTTCATGGTATCCTTTTCATTTAGAAACAAGTACATAAGTTTACAGGAGGTCGTTCCTGATGAATGCGTTCGAGGAGCTAAGGCGATCACGCAATGTATTGTCTGGTTCTAGAGGGTTGATTGCGGGTAGGGTCTAATGCACGTAAGGGCAAATTCTTGAGGAAGGAGTACCCGGAATAGATATATAAATGACGGCATTTACATATTTTCTTTGAGTAAAAAACATCGGAATTCTGGAACCAGAGATCATATGCGCCCCAATTTAGTTTCATTTGCGGAATTGTTGCACATTGAAGCATATTGCTTGGCTACTTGAGTTGGCTTCATATTATTTTCTTTCGGCTATCTTCATTTTATCACATTCTCGTCCCAAGCCTCCCTCGTTGTCAACTTGAATACCTTTCCATTGCTGTCCTTCTACCATATTTTCATCCGGCACTTCCTGTCAATAATACCTGTAATAACTATGTAACAACTATGCTTTGCGCGCGACAGCCAGCTCGGTGATGTGGCGATGGCGGGGATTCTTAATGGCAGCTGGCAGTGCCACTCCAGCCTTTTGCGAAGCGAGGTGCTTTACTAATATCTTGGCTCAGGACTGCAGGTTTTCAAAGGCGAGTAATTAAATCGGCACATGATGGTTGGCAGGTTACTTGATTGCAATATCCATGACTAGAATACTAGTAGATTAGAAATTAATATCGATTATATATTGATTTTGGATGGGATGTCGGAAGAGTATACCGGTACTTCGAAGAGGGTGGATGGTGATGGACTGATGAAATGAACGCCAAGCGGCCAGTGCTAGTAATTTAAATAATAATCTAAAGCCTTGAAAATGATACCTGTGATGGGTATATAAAGCTTTGAATTGAGATTGATTTTCGGAGTTGGAGCAGAACGCTAAACAGAGAAACAAGACTATATGCGCTGTGGTTCAATGCCACTCGGTCAATGTAACAATGTAATTTTCATTGCATAACTGGATGTATCTCATCTATAGATACAATTCCATTCTCGTCCCATATGAACTTTCTCACAGCTGTCATCTATACATCTCTCCATCTATCCATCGCCCTATTTTCTCTTTTGCTATTGCTGTCTTTTAAAGCCCTATTATCCCATCCCTTCCTGTCCCGCCGCATTCTTTACATTGTCGACTTGACTCGCCTACAATATATTTCATGATACCATATTTATTAGTAGACAAGCTGGTTTACAAACTACAGAGCTCCTCCTTGGTCCCCTTCTTGGTCGCAAGACCACACTAAGTCAGGTTATAATCAATAGATATCAATACTTTGCCGTTCAATATAGGGGAAACCGGTGCTGTAATTAAAGACCGGATAAGATGTTGGAGGTTTCATTTGACATTGACATGGAGCTAGCTAGGCTAGTGTGTACGGTCCACCGAAAATAGTGAATCTCCAAGGCAGTGCATATATGAAGTATGTAATGGATCAAATCTTCTGAAGTAGAGAAGTTTGACACTATTAGAAGGATCAAACAATATACAATAACTTTTTAATACATTGCAGAATTGCTGGCACAATATGTTATAATATCACTCCGCTGCACTTTCTTTTTTACTTCAAGTACATTTCTTTCATTCTCTTTCATCTGACCTCGAGTTCTCCACTGCTGTCGCTGTCGCTTTTGCTATTTTGTTTTTATTGTTCTTTATTAAACTGTCGCTTTGCTACTTTCACACTTTCACTGCTGTCACTGTATCTTCTCATGTAACAAAGTTGCCGTCATCTAACTACATTTGTGTCATGGAAGGGCTTGTCTAATTTGGTTGCTCCTATTTATTGGCGTGTTCGTTACGATCAGCGGCAACATTTGGTGATTGAATAGAACGATATACTTGTTAACTCAATATTCGGAATGTGAGAGGTTGAAGGGGCTTATAAGTAGAGAATGTATGTGTTTGAGCTAGATCTGGCTGAAGCTGGTGTCAGTAGTGACAAAGGAGTGGAAAGTGGGGAATTTGATTCGATTCACTGCTGCGGTGTCAAAATATTATCCAAGTAAGATAATATATCACAGCTTTGCCTTCTATAATCCCGAAGTTTACGGAGTTATATATAGAGGCTGAATAGGATCTTGGAGGTGACTAGTAGGATCAAGATGGGTGAATGGAGAGTATGCGGACTAAAGAATCATTCACAGCAGGCTGAGGGTATGGCTCGCATATCTATTCGCCGAACTGGACACTACTACATCCGGATACCTCTTGTTCATGAGTGCTACTCGAGGCTATTTATGGTTGCGGATTTCGGAACGTCTAGGAGTTTCCATAATGTCTTGAGGTTTCATTGTAAACTCGTATTATGCCATTTAGTCTATCCGTCTTGTCTATATGAGTACGGTAACTTTCAAAACCTCTCCTGAGTTAATCGTAAATGCGATTTCATGCGTTTGAGAATCGAAAAGGATGTGTCGTGTCTAGCCTCTTGCGCGGAACCTTGAACTTGAGAGGCTAGATTCTTCTCAGTCAATTACTTTTCATGAGTACCTATAGGGATTAATTAATAATGTAGCTTCATGGGAAGTTATTGGTCCTTGATCACTCCAATGCCCTGAAATATACTGATTATTAGCACCGTGTGGAATCCCGGGGGATCGAAATGTTAAAGCTTCACTAAAAGAATCACCAAAATAACATTCCAATGTTCATCACTAAGTCATGGAGAAAACTTGGAAGCTCAAAACCATTTCATGATTATTCATCCTTGTATGCATGCTTGATCACTTCTTGATGGCTTCTATGAAGTTAGCCACTGCCTGGGTATCTGCTAAATATTTTGCTCTCTGAGCCGCGAGTTTGCGTTTAGCCTTCTCCACCTCGGCAAGTTTCTGATCATATAATTCCTTCAAACCAGTCAACCTCTTGGTCTATTCCACCATATACTTCGCAGTTGACATAAGCTCATCGTACTTCTCCTTCCTCTCCTTCAACCTTATGACTTCTTCCTTGACGTTCTTCTGAAGTGTTTCTTCTTTGAGTGCTTCCTGTCTTGCTTCCGACCAGACCTCGTCACCTAGTATCCTACTAGAGTGTACGTGAATTCCAGCAGCGCCATGAGAGAATCCTCCACCATTTGTAATGTAACCCTGAGCGAATCTCGTGCATAATATCTCCCCATACATTCCATCAGATGGTTCCATCAAGTTGAAGATGATGTACTGCTCGTTCTTGTACTTTCTAGGGAAGCGAACCTTGCAGACAGCCTCCGTCAAATTCATGATGTAGTTGGAAGATCTATGTTTTCGGTGACTTTCGAGTCGTTCGAGACTTTGAGCGTATCCGACTTCAGTGATGGGACGGTCCAATGGCTCATCACCGTGACCATTACTAATCTCGAATTCCAATCTTGTCCCAAGTGCCTTGACGAACTTCGATATGTTATCATGCCAAGATGGTGACTCCACGTATCTTCGTTGTCCTAAGCGATAGAGTGAGTCCTTGGCTTCGATAGCACCATCTATCTTTTCCGAGAGAGTTTGAGATTGTCGATCGTTGGCATTGCCGTGTCCTCGAAGATAAGTCTGTATATCCAACAATATTACCTTCAGTTCATTAGGAGTGGAAGACTTACCTTCGGAGTTGACCAAGTAATGAATGTAGATGTAAGGTCTAGCTTTCTTCTTATCTCCCGACCCCAATTTAATCATCTTTGTTCGTAGAACTTAATTTTCAGGCTCGAGTAAGGCTTTCGGTAAGTCTCCACGAACAACATGTTCAAGAATCTTCGAATCAATTCCAGCGATCATGAACATGAACGAAACCAAAAGTTGACTCCACAAACCAGATTCCTTTCTCTTCTGCACCCACTTGTCATCAGGCAAGCCGGTCAAGTCGAATGCAGCTTGTACCAAGCTCCATAAACCATTCTCATATCCTTGAAGAAGCTTTTCCGAATTTTGATTTTAGATAGAATCGAGATTCACACCCACCATCTCAACATCCTCGGGCTCATCTGCCATTGGTTGCTGAAGGTCGATTTGAGATTCTTGTGCGATGTCAGCCAACCGATTGACTGATATAACTCTGGCGTCGTTTAAAATGACCAACTCATTGGAAACATCGTCATTATCGACATCTGAATCTTCGAAACCCAAATCTAGAAGTCGAGCTATCATCGCTTCATCCTCACTACTATCCAATGGCACCCAAACACAATATTCCGAAGAAAAATTTCTGGTCGCCAGGAGTTGAATTTCGGTCTGAATTCAAAACTCTACGGAGTTATAACAATATATACAATATATACTATTCTCTACGAGTTAACATAGCGTCTCACACAGTGTCACCCAAGGTTATCGATCTAGAAAACGCGAATTTCACCAATCCGCAGGCCCCAGAAACACCCTCCAATCTCAAAAACCGCTTTAAGAGAAGACAATGTATTTTCACCAACAAAATACCACCAATCTTCAAACTGGGAAATAAAGCAAATACCAACACCACCAATCCAGCGATAAAGACCTTCAAAGCCAAACTCGTTGAGTATGAACACGCTGAAAGAATTCAGTGTAAGGTCATGATTGGTCTGGTAGATGCAATTGACAGATACATTGATTTCTTCACTACAGAGGATAAACAAACTATAGCCAAGAAATTGAGTACCAAAATCATAGAAATCCTTATATACATTATCAACAACGGATCCGATCTATTATCAAATCTATTATATATATCATTAGCAATAAGAAGCACAGCTTCTACAAAAACATAGGTTACAAAAACCTATGTAGGGATCCTCAAGACCCCCAAAACAAACCAAAACGGAGCAGGCCAAAAGAACTCACCCATATCTCAAAAGGCCCTATCAAAGGCTCCACCTAATAATGCATATGCCAAACAATGGACGATACAAACCGCCCGGAGCACAGATCATAGATTATTAATAGTTATCAACCCTGTAGTCCGGATCAGTAAACCAGCTTTATATATGCTAAGAAACATTCTCATTAGGATTATCATGGGTCTAATATTAGCTGATATCCCCACTATATCTGTCATTAAGATAGAATAGACTATCACACCAAAGAATCCAGCAATCTACGAACTATTCCTTATACAAAAGAATAAGGAAATCATCCTTCGAATCAGCCGAGGCATACAAGTACACTAATCGGTAATATGGTACAACTATGCAATCCCCAGAATCCCAGCATCGATATATACACTGGATAGACTCCTAGCCGACACTGCGAATCACATAGAAACAGAGGTACAGGCATAGACAGACTAATCCCCAATCAACTATAAACCCTCCCAACACAAAGCCAACCTCTACAATAACATAATTATGTGAATAATATCCTTTCTTGAACCAGTCCACGGTTTTAGGCTCTTTAACACTAGCAAACTGGTATAGAAGATTAAAGCAAAACCCACTATAACCCGATACAACATCGGCTATTAAAGCTAATATAATCCAACAAGATATACCAGGCTTACCCGTTATACAAATTGTGGTATTCGAAAAGATGTATACAAGAATCTACAAGGACCCAACTGTATAACAAAAGTATAATATACTAACTGCTTTGAACCTTTCGCAATAAAATATCAGAACTGCCTAGCAACACCTAAAGTAGTGAACAATAAAGTCATGATATTTACCAAATCACAACTCAAGGCTATACGAAAACCGGCTCTAGCAATAAAAGCAGCAATGCTCGCCAACCAGAAATTAAAGAACAACCCTAAGGAAAAGCTTACCCCAGACACAGCCATATCTATACCTACACCTACCCCAACATTAAAACGCCGGGGAACACAAATCACTGTATACGAAAAAAGTAGGGACAGCCCAACAACAACCCAATTCAAAAAAGGAACCACAGCATCAAATCAACTAAAACAGAAACCAACCATCAACATAAACCTTAATAAAAAAACTCTTGCTAACAGTCAACAAAACATTAAGATGGGAGGAATCCTTCAACCCGATTTATATAAGTAGAAACCTGATATAATAAGGTGATATATATAATCAACAACAATCCAAAATATAGGATCTAACAATCTGCTAGGCGAATGTAGGCAGAATATCAGAGGTTTATAACACCTTATTACAAATGGTATTTGAAGACAAATCAGATATCCTATATATACAGGAACCCTTCACATTCCTATTCACAAAAACTAAAACATATTCTGAATAGATTTTATATACACCAATGGATTTATAAACAGGAATATCCCTCGAACAAAGAGAAGCAAAGCGATCCCGAGTACTGATGTATATCAGAAAAGGTACAAAACTATGAATTCAACAAAGACAGTTGATCAAAAGTTGCGATATACTTTGGATAGATATAAATGGACACTTTATATTAAATATATACCAGACACCTCGAACAGAGCAGATGTTAACATATATCACTGGACTACAACCACCCCCAGGGTATCTCATTGAAAGCGATTTCAATACTAGACACGAAATATAGCAACCTGAAGTGGAAAGTATCAATGGAGAACACGAACTAGCAGCCTGGATAGAACTAGTTGAACTGGATTATATTGGAGAACAAAAAGTATCTATTCACTTGGGTAGAAATATACTCGATTTTACCTTTTCCAATATACTATTTGCGGAAACCAAAATATAATATAATCTATATAGTAGTTCGGACTACTCTATTCTAGTAACAATTATCCCAGGTAGAGGACTCAAATCTCTTGATCAGTACAACATCCGTATTCCAGAAACAGAATTACCGAAATTGACAGAATTAGTAGTTAACAAAGTGATATATATGCTTCCAAATAACTTCTTAGACTTTTCACAGAGAATAGATTATTTCGCGAAACAATTGATTTAAGTAATTACAAGAGTAATCGAAACAGTAGGGATCAAGGATAGAGGAAAAGGCAAAACAATACTCTAATGGATATTAGAGTGTAAAAGGGCTTATACTGAATATTTGCGTAAACAAGCTATATTAGAACAACCCCCTACCATAGCAACAAAAGAATTCAAAACAACAATTAGAATAGCTAAATGCAATTATTGGAGGTATATCATAGATAATATCTCCAACGACAAAGATCTATACAAGATAATAGGCTGGTACAAACTAGTCCCAAACTTTAAGAGTCTTCCAATCATCTCTAACGGAGTAGTAATAGAGAATTCGATGGAAAAAGCCGAAATACTCAGGATAGAGGTTTTGGACTGGTTTAATACGGAAAACGATCTGGAGTACAATCTATTAGGAGACTAATAGAAAGGAAACAGATTGCTACCCTGGAACTCTTATATTACAATAAAAGAAGTCGAAACAAATGTTATCAGGGTATCCAATATATCACTAGAAACTGACCGAGTTACAGTCAGACTCCTCAAAGCCTGCTAAGAACATTTCAAAGACTTATTAAAAATAACTTTTCCAAAAGTGTCTTGAATATAGCCACTTCCCGAAAACCTGGAAGCTAGCTGAAATGGCTATATTGCCCAAAACTGGCAAAAGAGATATGATATCCGCAAGGTCATGGAGATCTATAGTTCTACTCTTTTGTATAGGAAAAGGGCTAGAAAGAATAATTGCCAAATGTATAGGCTAAACAGCCCTAAAATACAGTATCATCAGTTCTCAACACGGTGAGGCCTTATCCAAACATTCTATAATGGATCTAGTGGTATCCTTTATATATAATATAGAAATAATATTATCAATAGGAAAAGAAGTAATCATAGTTACTATGGATATACAAAGGGTATTCGATATATTGTTTAAAAGATAACTCCTAGTTAGAATAACAGAACAAAATTAGCCCAAAAACCTCTTTCTTTTAGTTAACTTCTTTCTAACAAAAAAGAAACTCAGAGTTAGATTCGAACAAGTTATAACCAAGGAGTATTCAATAGTCTACAGAACTCTACAAGGCTCCCCCCTCTCTTTAGTCCTTTATATACTGTATCTAACGGAATTACTGTTAGGAAATACTATCCTTAGATTCGGGTATATAAACAATATATGCCTATATAAAGTATCTAAAACATTGGAAAAAAAACATCAGACTTTTTGCTAAAGATATCCAAGATATTATAGAATAGGGAATAAACAATTGTGTTATCTTTGTTCCAGAGAAACTGGAAATGATATATATCTCTACAAGAAATGGTAATGTAGTATCGATTATCAAAGTGAATAAGAAACTTACGATTCATTCGATAATAGTTACAACTATTTTTGTAAAATAAAAAGTTATCTGCTAGTGCCTATAGGGTCTAGCCGTCCTATATAGTCTTAGACTGAAGATGGACGTAAATTAAATCAATCAATCAATCAATCAATCGATAATAGTTACAGAAACAAACATCTGTCCAATACTGAAATAGCTAGGAATGTGGTTTGATCGAAAGATGAATTTCTGAAGATATATTATAGAATATATAAGTAAAGCCAGGATAGTGACAAAACATATATAAAGTCTAGTTAAGGTTATGCAAAGCTCCCCAATATATTCGATGTATAAGGCAATGACAATATATGTATTACCTTTACTTCTATATAGAATAAAGGCCTGATACAGAGGAAGATTCAAGGCTATACGAAAATCCAGGTCTGGATAAATACAAATGCAGACCAGTGCCCGCCTAGATTAGTATATGATACAAATTAAGAAAATCTTTATAACAATGATACAAGGAGTTATACTAGTCTGGAAAACTACGCTAATGACAGCTCTCTATCGCAAAGCAAGATTCCCCTCAGCTATAACAGTCTTCGAGAAGGCTAAACTAAGGTTTGCCTTATGTTTACAAAGTGTAAACAAAACCCACCCATTTACAAAAAGAATCGAACTCTTTATGATTATCAAAGAATAAAGATCGGGCACAAAACAAAGAGCGAAAACCAAGATCCAAAGACTCGGTCTCCTTATCCCATTAATCCCGAGATCTATACTCGAGTTATCAAGGTACACACCTGACTGCAGAACAGATCTTACAAAAGGGATTGATAAGAAAACAGCAGCAAAAGCCTTCAGAACCTAGTGGGAAAATCTATTAGTCACAGATATCACCATTTTCTCAAATAGATCGAAAAATTATATATAAGGAAAGCATATAGTAAGCTATAGATATGTTATATATCTAGATAAGAATCAGATACTGGCAGATTTAGGTTTTATCAATATCCAATCCTATGTTTTCGATACGAAAGCAATTGGGGTATGGACAAGCCTTGAATACATTCTCAAAGATGCCAGATATATAAACCAAAAAATCTGGATATGTATCGATAGTATTTTAGTCATTTGGTATATATGGGCCAATGCCTTTATGTCATTACAATAGACTTTCAATAACTGTTACAAAACTATAAAGGAAAATGATATCTAGGTCAAATGATTATTGGGATACGAAAATATCGAAAGAAACAAGGCAGCTGATTATCTCGCAGACCTTGATGCTAAAAAAGCCTGGTGGGACACTGGACTAGTATCATAGCCTATTTATAGTGGAGTAAGATTAATCGTATACAATTTCAGGGAAATTGTCTGTTAGAAATGATGAACCTTCTACAAACCTGTTCTTTCAGAGTGATACAAACAATAGGATCTGGTTTATAAGGTCAAACTATTGCCAGAACTTCTACTCCTGCGAATAGTTCTACACAGACTGATAGCTATCCAAACCTTATATAGAGATTTCGGATAGTATTACAGGAAGTACAAATATACAAGGGATATGGAATGCTTTTGCAAAAGATCCAAAATCCTTAACTATCTGGTATATTGCTGAAAAGCAAAAGGTACCTTCGATCAATAGCCAAACAAGCCCTCTACCTCACTATTGACAAAAGCAAAAGGAATACAATACCTGCACCAGGTTCTAAACAATCCCACAGACTTCGCCAAGCTATTAAAACTAACAAAGTTCTACAAAAATATATGCCTAAGGTAGAGGACTACAAGCCCACATTCTATGAACAAAAAGTCCATAAACTCTCGATAAGTATACACCCACTACCAGAACCAATTTGCAATATATAATACAAACAAAACCATAACTCCCCCTGCAGAGCATATATAGGGAAATCATAACAATTGTCAGAATCTAAGAATCCTAATAAATACTAATAAGGTATACAAAAGCACACCCTAGAACACTCCCAGGAGTATATCAAATATTTTAATTGCTACATCTGAAAAGCAATCTATTGAACTACCGAAGTGCACACAATAGCAAGCCTACAATACAGATTCAATTGTCTACATCAAATGACTGAGATACTGTCAATGTACATCCAGATTTTTTGGTTTATATACCTGATATCCTTAAAGATACATTCCAGGCCTTTCTATACTCCAATAACCTCCATATCGAAGACATGGGATTGGGTATTAATAAAACCGGAGTCTACCAGTATTTGGTTTTTGCCTAGATATATTATATATCTGTAGCTCATTATATATTTTCCTTATATATAGTTTTCCGATCTATCTGAGAAGATGGTAATATCTATTTCCAACAGATTGTCCCACCAGGTTCTAAAGGTCTTTGCTACTGTTTTCTTATTAATTCCTTTTGTTAGATTTATTTGATAGCCTGGTGTATATCTTAATAACTCGAGTATAAATCTCAGAATTGGGGAAATAAGTAGACCAAGTTATTAGATTTTGGTCTTTGCTTTTTGTTTTGTGCCTATACTTCATCTTTTGATAATTATAGGAAATTCAATTCTTTTTGTGAGCAGGTAGTTCTTGTCTACACTTTGTAGGCGTAGGGCAAATCTCAATTTAGCTTTTTCAAGAGCTACTATAGCTAAGAAAAGTTCTATTTCGTAGTAAAAAGTTGCTATTAACATGATTCTCCAGGCCGGTATAACTCCTTGTATTACTATCGCCAAAACTCTTTCAATTTGTGTTATATACCAGCCTAGGCAGGCACTAAACTGTATTTGTCCAAGTTTAAGTCTTCGCATAGCTTTGAATCTTTTTCCATACCAGATCTTTGTTCTATACAGAAATAAAGATAGTATGTATATTGTTACTGCCTTACATATCGATTGTGCTGGGGGACCTTGCACGATTTTGGCTAGACCTTGTATATACCTTGCCACTACCCTGGCTTTGCTTGTGCGTTCTATAATGTGTCTCCGAAAGCTCAGTTTTCTGTCGAACCACATTCCCAGTTATCTTAATGCTGAATAGGTGTTTGTTTCTATGATTATTATTGGGTGAATCGTGAGTTCTTTGTTCACTCTGATGGTAGATACTACATTACCATTTCTTACAGAGATATAGATCATTTCCAACTTCTCTAAAGCGAAAACAATACAATTGTTTAATCTTTACTTTATAATATTTTGGATATCCTTTGCAAAAAGTTTAATGTTTTCTTCCAGGGTTTTGGATACTCTGTATAGGCATATATCATCTATGTATCCGAATCTAAAGGCTATATTTTCCAATATTAGCTCTGCCAGGTACAGTATGTACAGGACTAATGAAAAGGAGAAGCTTTATAATATTCTACAGGTTACTGAATGCTTCTTGGTTGTAGCTTGTTCAAGCCTTACTTTAACTTTTCTTTTCGTTAAAAAGAAATCAACTAGAAGAAGTAGGTTTTTAGGCCAACTTTGTTCTGTTATTCTAATTAGGAGTCGTCTTTTGAGCAGTGTATCGAAGGTCCCTTGTATATCCATAGTAACCATGGTTATTTCCTTCCCTGCTAACAATGCTATTTCAACATTGTGTATAATGAATGCCACCAAGTCTATTGCGAAGTATTTGGGTAGGGCTCTGCTGTGCTAAGGACTAATAATGCTATGCTTTAAGACTATCTAGTTTATCTGCTTAGCAATTATTCTTTCCAGGCCCTTTCTTATACAGGAGAGTAGGGCGATAAATCTCTATGACCTTGTAGACATCATATCTCTTTTGCCGGTTTTGAGCATTATAGCTATTTCAGCTAATTTCCAGGTTTTCGGGAAATGATTGTATTCGAGATACTGTTGAAAGAGCTATCTTAATAAATCCTTGAAATGGTTTTAGCAGGCTTTGAGGAATCTGACCATGACTTAATCAATCCCTAATGATATACTGGATACTCTAATAATACTTGTTTCGATTTCTTTTATTGTGATATATAAGTTTCAAGGTAGATAACTGCTTTCTTCCTATTGGTCTTCCAATAGATTGTATTTCAAGTCATCTTTTGCACTGAACCGATCCAGGACCTCTATCCTGAGTGTTTCGGCTTTTTCTATCGAGTCCTTTATCACTACTCTGTTTGATATGATTAGGGGACTTTTGAGATTCGGGATCAGCTTATACTAACCAACTATTTTGTATAGATTCTTGTCACTGAAGATATCATCTATGATGTATCTCCAGTAGTCGCGTTTGATTATTCTAACTACCGTTTTGAACTCTTTGGTTGCTATAATAAAAAAGTTCCCTGGTGAAGCTTATCTATATAAATGTTTAGTATAGATTTTCTTGTATTTTATTATTTATTAGAAGGCTGCTTTATCCTTCCCTCTGTCCTTGGTTTCTGCTACCTCGATTGCTTGCTTGATTACTTGAATGAGTTGATCAGTGAAGTTATCTATCCTTTGTAGGGTATCGAGAGAGTTACTTGAGGGCAGGTGCACTATTTCGTTAACTACTAGACCTGCTAGTTTCGGCAGCTCCGTTTCTGGGATGCAGAAATTGTATTGATCAAGAGGTTTGAGTCCTCTGCCTGGTATAGTTGTTACTAGGGTGGAGTAGTCCAAGCTACTATATAGATTGTGTTGGATTCTGGTTTCTGTGAATAATATATTGGAGAAGGTAAGATCAAGAATGTTTCCTTTCGAATAAATAGGTATTCCTCGCTTCCCAATGTAGTCCAATTCGGCTAGGTCTGCCTAGGCTATTAGTTCGTTTCCTCCATAGTGGTTTTCCGACCCGGGTTGCTATATTTCGTATATAGTATTGAAATCGCCTCCGATAAAGCACCCTGGAAATAATTATAGTTCGGTGATATATGACAGTACCTGTTTTAATCATGGTTGCTAGTATATATTCAGTATAGGATATCCATTTATATCTATCCAGAGTATATTGCAGCTTTTGGTTAACCGCTTTTGTTGAGTTCATAGATTTGCTCCTTTTCTGATATATATCAGTACTCGGGATCGTTCTGCCTCTTTTTGTTCAGGGGATATTCCTGTTCACAAGTCGACTAGTGCATATAGGGTCTATCTGAAGTATATCTTGGTTTTTGTAACTAGAAATATAAAAGGTTCCTGTACATATAGGATATCTGATTTGTCTTCAAATACTATTTGTAGTAGGATATCGTGGGCTTCTGGTATTCTGTCCATATTCGCCCAGCAGACTGTTAGGTCCCATATTCTGGGTTTTTGATGACTACACACATCACCCTGATATATTAGGTATCTATTCATATATATCAGATTAGGGGATCTCTTCTATTTCGATATCTTATTAACTATCAGCAAAAGTCTTCTCATTGAGGTTTGTGTTCATTGAGGGTTTCCATTTTAATCGGTTTGTTGTTGTTGTGTTTCTTTTGAGTCTAGTTGCCAAAGCGGATTCAGTTATTGTCTCTTTTTCGTATTCGATAATTTATACTCTCAGGCGTTTTAGTGCTGGATAGAACTAGATTACAGATGTAGCTGGGATAGCCCTTTCTTTTGGGTTATCCTTTGCTTTTTGGTTAACGAACGTTACCACTTCCATTGCTAATGCTGGTTTTCGTATAGCTTTGAGTTGTAGTCTGATAAGTGCTGTGACTCTACTATCCACCACTTTGGATACCACTAAACAGTTCTGATGTCCTGCTGCGAAGGGTCTGAAGCAATTGATATACTGTGCTTTCGCTACACAGTTAAGCCCCTGTGGTTCCTTATGTGTATCCTTTCGAATACTACAATTTGTGTAGCGAGTGAGTTTGGTATATCTCGCTAAGTTGTATCAATCTTGGTAGCCAGTGTTGTATCAGGTTATAATAGGTTTCGCCTTGATTTCTTGTATCAATTCGCTAACGTTAAAGAGCTTGAAACCATATATTGGTTTGAGAAAGGATATTACCTATATAATTATGCTATTGTAGAGATTAGCTCCATATCGGGAAGGTTTATAGTTGATTAGAGATTAGCCCATCTATACTTGTATTTCTGTTTCTATGTGATTCGCTATATCGATTGAGAATCTATCTAATATACAGATCGATACCAGGATTTCGGGGACTGTATAGTTGTATTATATTATCGACTAATATATTTGTATTCTTTTGCTGATTCTGAGAATGATCTCCTTATTTTCCTGTATAAGGAGTAGTTTGTATATTGCTAGGTTTTTCGGTATAATAGCTTATCCTATCTTGGTGATAGATATAGTAAGAATATCAGCCAATAATAAGCCTATGATTGCACCAACAAGAGTGCTTCTTAGCATAAACAGGGCTAGGTGATTAATCCGAACTGCAGGACTGATTACTATTAGTAGCCTGTGGTCTGTGCTCCGGGCGCTTCGTATCATTCGATATTTGGATCGTGCATTGTTAAGTAGAATCTTTGATAGAGTTTCTTAAGGTATAAATAGATCTATTCGACCCACCTTGTTTTGACTTGTTTTGAAGGTTTTGAGGATCTCTGTGTAGGTTTTGGTGATTTGTGTTTTTGTGGAGGCTACACTTCTTGTTACTAATAGTATAAATATTGGACTCGATAATAGATTAGACCCATCGTCGATAATGAATATAAGGATTTCCACGACTCTGCTGCTCAGTTTCCTGGCTACTGTTTGCTTGTCTTCTGCAGCGAAGAAGTCAATGTATCTATCGATTGTATCTACCAAGCTAATCATAACATTCCATTGTATTCTCTCTACATATTCGTATTCAGCGAGTTTGGCCTTGAAGGTCTCCGTCGCTGAGTTGGTTGATTTGTTGTTTGCTCTGTTTCCCAGTTTGAAGATTGGTGACACCTTGTTAATAAAAACATACTATCTTCTTTTAGAGTGGTTTCGTAAATTCAAGGGTGTTTCTGAGTCCTGCGGATTGGTGTAATCTGCGTTTTCCAGGTCGATGATCTTTAGCGGCGTTGTAAGGGGCGCTATATTGGCTTGTAGGGAGTAGTGTATAATATTGATAATGTTAAGACTTCGTAGAGTTAATTTCAGACCGAAATTCAATTTCTGGCGATCAGAAATTTTTCTTCGGAATATTGTGTTTGGGTGTTGATCTGGTAGGTGACCTGTGGATTACCTATCAGCATGGTGAATTATTGAAAAACTAAATAGGTATTCGTAGACTCTTTTTTAATATCCACAATCCATAAATTATAGCCTATCGTAATTCACCAATTCATCGATAATCCACAGGGCAGATTCAGTCTAAGAACATAGACTGATGTTCGATTGCCAGCATTATAGTAGGAGAGCGAGGGGGACCGGGAGGTTTGAGGAAGGAAGTAAGAGGTAGAACACAAAAGGCCGAGAGATGAGAGATGAAATATTTTCACTATCACTTATAAAAATATGAGAGAGATACTTTTACTGTCATTTATCTCCAAGTAGTGATCATATCTGAAAGATCGAATGGTAGTTTCTTTTTGTGCCTCGAAATCATCTTAACCTAGAACTTAAAGAGCAGATATGCTTGCTAATGATCTATACTGATTGAGTACTTTGATGACCCATTATCTGATCAAATGCGTTTGAATACACTTTATGTGAAGAGATCCATCAGTCAAAGCTGGCATTTTTATATTGGAACGTAGATGGATGGTTGATAAATTAGAGAGCGGAGAGCGGAGAGCGGATGGGAGTAGCTCAACTGGTATCATACAACCCTTCAAAGATAACCTACTTTTATTCACCACCCCCTTATTCACCCCCTTATATAAACACCCCTCTTAGTCCCAATCGTTTCGGTATCAGAACAATCAAGACTGTTCATCAGGTTAGATAATGTGAGAGACTGCCAGGGAAGTGGCTGTGAAGGAGGTTACCAGGGAGTGAATACAAAACCAAATACCAACCCTATATAAACTCGTCTTCTAACCGAACTATCTCGAAGAAAAAATCATTGAAACAAGACTGTTCGTCAAATTAGATAATGTGAGGAGCTATCAGAAAGTGGCAGCGGAATAAATGACCAGGTATAGAAGTGAAGACGAGTAGGTAAGATGTGCGAATAATTTGTTTGGATTGGATTCCACCCAAAATTACTAAGGTAATTTCGTTATCCTCATCTGGTCACTCTTCTCTTAAAAGAGACGTGCTATTCCAAAGTATATAGGATTTAATCGAAGGTGAACTTGAGGTATCTTCTTGATATGCCAAATAAGCTACTCTAACCTAACACTGATGCATCCGGAAAGCCGTATTACTTCTCATGTACTCTACCTTGTGCCTCACTTCCCCGGGCCGACCCCCCTATTATTTGTGTCCAACTACTCATTTCTATCCAATTACCCTATTCTTTCCAACTATGTCTATTATTTGTTTCATTGATCATTTCTCACTATGATGCATATCAAAGAGTTGAAAATTTCAAAAAAGTCACCAAAGAGTTCACAAAAAAAGCAAAATGAAGTACTTAGACCACCACAATGTAATACCCAACGGTCTGAGGAGTGGCCGAATGCATTCTCTTTGCTGGCGGTAAAAGAGCAACGACTGGCCCATTCTGATCTACCAAAACACACAACTTAGAATTCCTAACACAGAAATCACATGCGTACTTGTCTCCATCATCCGAACTTGGTGGGGCATTGGTCGTGTTATGGCTGTATTGCCTAACATCAAAACCTCTACTGTGAATTTTTTTGACACTTTATTCCACTTTACAGGCCAACTAGAAATTTGTGAATTCATTTTGTGAATGATTCCTTGATGAACGATCGAAGTTCGTGGTCCTGTAGAGAGATTCCCGCCAATCAAAAATTGATATGGTGTCGCGGTAGGAAGAACGTTTGGGGCAACTGGACTCTGTGGTGGCGCTACTCGAAACTTTCCGAATGGACTTTGCGTTGGAGGAGACTGAGAATTTCCAAAACCGGATGGTTGATTGAAAACAGGTGTGTGTCGACTCTGAGAAGGAGGAGGAGGAGCTGTAGCGAATCCATATTGTGAAGCGGATGATTGTCTAGATGGCGGTGGCTGCATGGGAGCTCGTAGAGGGGCGAGCCGTGTCCATGTTGCGTATAGGAAGATTGATTGAAAGTCGGTGGTTGCATGGAAGTATGTTGAGAAGTCGCATAGAATCCGTGTTCAGATGGCCGTGGGGGTGGTACATTGTATCTTGGTAGTTGATATCCATACTGTTGAATTGGTGATGGTGTACCGAAAGGTGATGTTTCAAACCCTCCATGTTGCATTAAAGATCCACCAAAACTCGATGGAGATCCAGTTGATTGTGGGGAATCTCCACCGAAAAGAGTTGATAAACCATATCCTTGTTGTGGTGAAGGTGTACCTGGTTGAGTAAATCGTTGTTGGGATCGATGTACTAAATTTTCCAATATCGGAGTTTGTGGTCCAGGCGAAGGGTGTGATGAGACCATGGACCACTTGGGGATTGTTGACTCGAGATAGATTGACGATTGTTCGAAGCCCTCAATTCTGAAAATTGAGGTTCCAATTTTGCATGCATTTCTGCTACCTGTTCAGTGAGTCTTGAATTATCCGCAATTACCTTATTGTACTCCTCGACACTCTTCATATTCTTTGTTGCTTCTTTAATATGAGCAGCTATGGTCGCATCACCTGCAGGGTTCTCCCGAATTGATATGAGTTTCTGTTCCAAGCTTTTGTAATCCTCAGAAGATACCATGGTTGATACTCGTTCCGTTAAGCTTTTGTGCTTCTCAGAAGACATCATGGTCAAGTTTCGTTGCTCCAGATCTCTATATCGTCCCTCCAGAGTACTGTAGTCTTCAGAGGATTTGATGACCGAGGAGATCATGGTCGAGATTTGTTGCTCCCACTGTCGCTTTGAAGCAACATGATCTTCTCTCAAAGATTCTAGATGTTGATTTAATAACTTCTCCTTACCTTCTGCTTCATCCTTCTTTCGGTCCGCGATGTTGAGTCTTCCTTCCAAATTGGCGATTTCAGTACGAAGGTTTGCACTTACGAGACTTTCGGTTTGATTATCTTGCTTCAAACTTTTGATATATTTTTCGAGATACTTTTTTAAGTCACCCACATTAGCTCCAGCTGTGTAGGCAGTGACTTGCCCACTGAGTTCTCCCACTTCTCTGTGTAGAGCAGCATTTCTGGCTGTCATCTCAACAATCAAATGATCATGATCTGCTAGCATCTTTTCCACTAGCATCTCAAGTTTTGGGGATAACAATTGAAATGCTGTTATTTGTTTTCGGCTTTCTTCATCCATATCTTTTGACGGGTGATCTCTATCATCCAAAACATTTTGAAGTAAATCAATAGCCTTCTTACAATTAACTTCAATAGTTTCTGCATTTGAGATAAGAGATTTTCGACTCTCAAATTTGGTCTCACCCTCTGCAGTAAATTTTTGTGTAATCAATGATGTTTCCAAACCTTGAGTCACCGTGCCCAATTGAAGTCTCATGGTTTGAATCTCGAGAGCCGTGGCTCCATATTGCTCAAATGCATCGTCCTTCCTTTTACCTCGGGCTGTATCTACTTCATTTGGGGCAATACCAGTAGTGCTCATTATCTGATCAAATGCGTTTGATGGCATCTTGTGTGTGTGTGTGTGTGTTTTTAAAAAGTGCTTACTCAACAAGTGTTTTCGGCGGGTGTAAACTTTTCAATACCTCGTCACTACAATTAAGTAGTTCGGTTGGTATAGGAAAGGGTTTAGAATAAAACTCTCAGATCTCACTTAAGAGGCCTATCGGTAGAATTCTAGATGATCCCAATTTCTTCGATCGATACCTACTAGGTAGGTAAAGAGTCTGAATGAAATTATGTGGGAAAGGAGAGTGAAAGAGAGGAGGGAGGGGTGAAGTGTTAGAGAACAAAATAAATGATTGGGTCGTCACTCGATGATATATTGAATCAGAGTATCTGTATAATTGTTATTGCTGTCATGTAAAAAGGGAATGGATTAGAATTCAAGATTCACCTTTCTCCAAAGCTTCGAATTCGCTTAGGATAACTAGGCCGGATTAACGATGGGCCGAAGTGAGTTGGAGGGAGTTTGGGAAAATTATTGAACAATAAACTTATTAAGAAAGATTGTATTTCAATAAAGAATATATTAATCGTTTTCCTCATGAGATCATCTGCCCCCCGACTGAAGGAGTTTTTTTTTTACTTTTAGTATTGGTAGAACATATCAAGAAAATCTTCAGATCCACTTCTCACTCCAAAACACATGATCAAACATATGGAGACAGAGGAGAGCGAGATATCATACAAACATAACAATGACACACGACTTTCGCTTCTCAATATCGCAGTATGTCTGAAATGATAGTTATAGACGATAGTGATATATTCTCTTTTCCAAGTGGGAGCTATGACAGTATCACTTTCATGCGGTTCCTCATAGTAGCTGTTTCTTTTGAAAGCTCAGATGAACACTCTACTGAGGGCCATGGGACTGAAATTTGTGCAAGCAGCCGAGAAGGTAGATATGTCAGTACCGCTGCTGAAATGTAGCGCCGCCAATTTGATGTTTAGAGATTTACATAACTAAGGATTTATTCTGTCCTTTTGACTGAAGCTGCATGTCTACATACCGCCTTGATGGAATTGAAAGTAAAGAGTTTGGAGACCTCTTACGTTGCATCTAGTGGTATAGTATGTCTAGCAGGTGCGAGTCTCAATCATCGGTCATCAGCTTCCACAAAAGTGAAGGCAAAAAATCAAAGGCAAAGAAAAGAAATGGAAAACAAAGACAAACAAATATTGCCCGAATCTCACTAGAGACTGGGTGATTCAGAACATTTGCAAGCCACCAACTCCAAGAAGACAGCAGTTGTGGAAAGATAATCGTATCGATTCTTCTAGATGAATACTCTGGTCTATTCATCATGTTCGGCTCAGTCCAAGTCTCTTTTAGCAGGAAAAATATTTCCACTATGCTTGAATATGAGCAGGCTCATTGTCAACAGTGCCCGAACCAGTGTAGTAAGACTGATTTCGGGAAAGTTTTCAGCACTGTGTCTCCTAAGAAGAGAAACAAGCAGATCTACTTCGCTGATTGATATCGGAAGAGCCTATTTTAGCAGAGGTCGTATATACTCTGGCAAATCACTGCTCAGTTGTTGTGCGAGGTTTAACCAATTAAGAGAGACTCCAACGACTAGAGGAAGTGCCGTCTACTTGTACTCGGAGATACCGATCACGAGAAACATTCCTCCTTCCCGAGGAAATATTTCACGGGTAACGGGCTCACCTATCGTTACACACTAGCCTCGCACACACATTCTTGTACCACGTCTACCGGCCCGACAAGGCTCACACCAGTGACATTCAAGATAACTTCTCGATAATCAATCCACATCACGAGCCTCTCTCTCATCACGTTGCACTCATCATGTCATGCCACCATAAATGCATGCGGGTACTTCCCAAGGACTTGGTTTTGTTGCACATCGTAATCTGCGGATCATTCCATGGTTTAATCTTTGGTGATACTGGTTCCGCATTGGGCTATTTGTTGCATGTCGTATATTTTGGGCATTTCCGTGACGTTACCAATAGGAATTGGAGGTGTGGCTGCGAACGCGAGTTGAAGGGAGGGAGTTTGAGAGAGAGTGCATGTGCAGCTAGATGGGTCTGGTAGGAGGTGCATATTCATGGTGTTCGAGATTCGGCTTTAACATGCTGTCTCGAATGTCTCTATACCCACATTGAAGTCTTCTCTTCCTAAACTTTACTTCAAACGCTGCCCCTCCCTTTTCTAGCTCTGCATCATCATACGTTAAACTCTCCTCTCCCACGCAACCACGCATAACCTTCCACAACCGCTACTTTCTTTCCACGTTTGTTGCACATCGAGTCTCACTTTCCGGGGATAACCACATCATTCGTACCACATCACCCTCAATCTTAGTACAATTCCCAATGCAACGTGGTATATCTTGTTATGCCATTCTCCATCTTCATACACTCTCCTTCCAACCCTTTGTTGCATATCTCGATCCCGGACTGCTCCGTGATATTTTCATCATATGTATACCATAGACAATTATCGTACTTGAACTATCCCTGGTGTTACCTCCGATGCGGGGTACTTGGATTTGATAGTTCCACATTGTTTCACTGCATGATGGCGTTTTGGATGTTTGTTGCATATCTTATTTTGCCGCAACATCCTTTCTTTACTCTTGGGGCAATATCTTGGTAAAAGATGTTCCATGTGTTGGTGAAGGTAGTGTGAGTTACAGAGACTTAAAACATACGATGCGGTTATGTTTAATGTGGGTAAGATGACCCACTTTGATGTAATGTGAGCCGAAAGGGGAGAGAGTACGTCTGGGTTGTGATGCAAAAGTCCCACTTTGGGTTGAAGACATAAGGTTTGCCCCACTACTACCCCTCACAACTTATTAGGAATGAAGAACGGGGAAACTTTCACACGTGAAAGTTGATCACCGGTAGATGCTAGCTAACATAGGAAAAATTCGATCTAGATCCTTCTGTTTGTTGGCACGACTCAAGAGGTGTCTCGGTTTGTGTAATTAGATTGGTAGGGGGGATATTATTGTTCTTCTGGCCGGACCAAGTGATCAGGAATGACCTTCTTTTTGAGTTTTTCTACTCGATCGAGTTGCATTTGCATGACTTGATAGATATCTATCATTGTCAGTGAAAGCTAGAGTTAGTATATACCAATCAGTGACACCGTTTCTTTCGGAGACATTCCCAGACATCACCAAGTGGATATCCAGACAGTCAAACATGTCGAATGATGAACGAGAAGCCAAATTAACAACGTTCAATCTAACACAAACTTCATAGATGAATCGATGATGAACTTTTCGAGGTAGAAATTGGAAACGAAACATGAAACCTATCGTCCCAGCAACAAACTTTTAACACTTCCAAGTCAAAACTGCGGGGAGATCGGAAAATACACAGTGGGATAGCTTTACACTGTCTCTCGGCGCGAACACAGAAGCAAGCATCTCCATACTCCGTATAGATAGAGAATTACTGAGGCGATCTTACTTGAGATATTCAAGTGCTGGTTTCCCACCGAGATGTAGTAGACTTTGTTGTCAAGCTGACTGCATATGACAACAAAGAACTTTGGGCCCCTAGCGTGGTTCACCTACATGGACTCATCAATAGCAGGTTAATGAACTCGCGCCCGATTTCAGACATGCAACCAAAGTTTTTAGAGCTCTTAGCTCTCTGTTCAGGGCGGTGGTTCACCAATCATGATTGACTTTTGAGACAAGTCACTGGACTTGTAAGTTCAAGAATTCGCGCCCAACTTCAGACGTGCAACAAATCTTTCCTAGCATTCAGCTCTTTGTCTGTTGAGCGGCAACTCGCCAATCAGATGTCTATACAACATTTTCTCGGGTGAAGTCACCAAATCCGTAACAAAGTGGAGGATTTTAGCCCTCTTGGCATTGAATTTTTAGGCGAGAAATAGAATAGTCTAGATGGTATACTACTAAACAATGAAACAAAAGAAATAATAGAATTCTCTACTGCTATACCTGTAAGTCCATAAACCTGAACTTAATCTTAGATATGCAACAAAACCTTTGAGATCTATATTGTACAGCTAATCCAATAATCAAATGGGTATTTAATGTGCTTCAGAGAAAGTCACTGGATCTTCAACCAAAACTTCAACAGAGTGTCTAGATCTCTCACATGTTTGACCGAATGGTAGCACCAAATCTTCTAACGTTGAATTAAAAATGTCCAGAAACTTCATCGAATCTATATATTGGATCAATATGACGAACGGAATTTTCGCCCTCGACTGCACGGTTGAAAACTCGCTTCCTGCTGCTGTATCCATTTCAATTTCTATTATCATTACCATTACCATTATTTTCCTCCTTTTATCATCACCTTCACATACACTCCTCGCTCCGAAAAAAAAGCAAAAATCACCTCCCCAACTCAAATAAACACATACCCAACAGATCAAAGCATCCCCCCTCACTCCTTCCTCCCAGTATCAATATTCTCATTCCTAATTATACCTGCAAAGAAATCCAAACTCCTAGTCTAGATGCTATAGATCGCCAATGTTCTTCTATATATTCGACTCTCTCAAAACTTCCATTAATACTCTCTTTTATTGTGAAATTATATCTTCTTTAAGAGAATCTCTTATATAGTACTAGATATAACTTGTTTGAAGATCTACGTCTCTTTTTTTGATAAGAAACTTATTGGGCGAAATAATTAATAATATATAGACGAAATCAAAATCACTATTACTAGCTTAGTTCTTTATAGAGAATTCTAAATAATCTATCTTTTGTTATAATCTATAATTATTAATTTCAATCTAATTGAAATATAGCGAATATTTCCTTTTCAATTTAAATATAATTAATTAATAAAAGATTATAAATTAGTAATATTTATTTAGATTTATATATATCTCCGATTCTTTAAAGACTCCGCCGGCGAGTATATTAAATAAAAACTTAAATAAATATTCAACTTCTCTTATTCAATCTAATTAAATAATATATATAATAATAAAAGAGATTATACTAGTAATAGCTATATTAATCTATATATATATCTTTTAAAACCCTATAGAATATAAACTAGTTAATATATTTGCTATTAAATTTCACTATTTCTAGCAACTTCGATCACGGTTCATCGATTTGTCTCCATTATCTGCCCGGTAGATCCCCCAAATAAGACTTCGTGAGATATTTAGGTATTTATACATTATAATTCCTTATATAATAGAGTATAATTAGTAGAACTAAAATTTCTTTCATTACACGGAATGGTTTCACAATCATTATCTTCCAGTGCAACTCCGGCCTATCTAGCTACGACTGGCTTGAATACAAGACTTATAACCAAGCGAGCATCGATAAGTAATATAATAGCTAATAACAAAAACATTAAATTTCGAAGATAAAACAAACGACAACAAAGAAAACCAAAAAGAAAACTTCTCTTCTTAAATGTTAATTGTTTAACTCTCTGCTCTATAGTAAATTTCCTTGGGCAGTCTATTACCGGAAGAGATTATCTAGTTTTAGTCTTAAGTTATTATTTCAAGTTATTGAAGATATCATCTAGGTCATTTATATAACAGGATCTAGATTCTCAAGTATTGTAGATATAAAGTTTGATCTTATTAGTAATTATTCCATCTCACCTACTTCACTACAGTAAGTAATTCCGAGAGCGATAGATTAGATTTATTCGCGATTTAACTCTATATACATCGAGTTGTTCTTGTTTAACGGTTAATGAATGCGATGTATTAAAGGAGATCAACTAGAAGCAAGATTCGTTAAACTGCTAATAAAGTTCCTATAATCGATATTAATCATGTGTAATGCGAAAATCAAACGTTAAAAAAGAAATTGAAATAGCTCATTTGTGATTATAGATTGAGATTGAGATTGAGATTAGAGAAAAGAATATTTTTAGCGTTTTATAATATACTTATTATTACTAGTATTACTATATAATATTCAATCCTTCGTCTATCAAATAAAATAAACATTATAAATATTTAATTATCTAATTGTTTTCTGATTATTAAAATAAAGGATTTTTCGTTAGATCTAATATAATAATTTAAAATGATTATAATGAGAAAGAAGAGAACTTGAATGAAAACAATAATAAGATAGAAATAATAGTAGTAATTTAGAGAAAAGTATTTATAAAGCTAGAGTATTCGCTGAAGTTTGCGAATGCCATCCGAGTTGTAATACTTTTCCATCAACAACAATATAATTATTAAACAATAAATAAACAATATATAAATGATTAATTGTCTCACTTAGTATTACCCCTAGGTTCTCAACAAATCATATATTCCTTCTATCCCCTCACGCCCCCTTCCGCATCAAAATCCCATCTCAACCCCAATACCCCTCACAAATACTCCCATCCCAATCCTAACCTATACTATACCAGAAACCCCTTATCAAATCTTGTGCCGTTGTGCCATTGTGCCGTCGTGTATTTCCACCATACAGCCCCGGGCCATGCCTCAATAAAGTCTCCTCTATACCGAGAATTTACATCATGTTGAATCTCCAACCCTCTAATTTCTAAATATAAAGAGCTACTTAGCCATCTAATTACTCACGCAGTCATTGGTTGATTGAGTCTATGATTTCATAGCTCATGATCTCCATCCATCCACTTAGACAAATTACACTCAGACACCCAACACCAAATCACAGAAGGAAAAAAAAGAAATAGGATATCCAAGGATTCGGTTCGATGACTACACCTACCAGAAGCAGAAATAGAAACAGAAATATTTGTAGAAATAAAAACAAAAAAACAAAAATAAAGATAAAGGAAAGCAAAGCAAAGTAAATTGTAAGTCATCAATGAGATGAGAGGTAAATAGATTCATGTACTCCTATTTATCCTACTAGTATCCATCCATCCATCCATCCATCACATCACATCACCCACCAAAGTCTCACCATGTTTATCGTATGCATTTTGATATCTCTCTCTTATCCTCTTATTTTCTCATCCTCTCTTTTGTTTCCTTTCCCTATGATTCCCCCTCTCTTATTCTCACCTCCCTTCATCACCATCCCCATCCCCACTCTCTCATCTCTTTCCCTCCCCTCACTAAAACCACCACCCCAATCCCAAACACAAACTTCACCCACCCACACCACACCATCCCCCCCTCCCCCTCCTCCCCCACACAACAAAACAATCCCCAAATCCAAAAAGGTATCAATGAACCAACTAAATCCATAAACCCACAAACCAAAAGAAAAATCCAACTGCCTGCTTGCATACCTACGCTCGCTCGCTAATCCATCAACTCAATCATACCGGTACCATAAATCTTTGCTTCACTATGCCATCGAAAAGAATTCCCCATCCATCAAACTCAAAAAATTCCACTTAAATCTTCTCTCCCTATGCAAAGAAATGCCAAATATCAAAACTCAATCAATCCCCATCTCTTTTTTCCCCTCCATTCCTCTTTCCCATCTTCTCATCACTTCCTCCACCACATCTCAATAACACGCCCCAATCACCCCCATCAACGAACCATAGTCCGATGTCTAATCGACAAACCCCTCAATCTCTCTTCAACCCTTTCCAATACTTCGGGATCCGGTTCTGGTATAACTTTTCGAGGAAGAGCTATTTTACACATATCACATTTGACATGTTTACAACAACGACATTCTTGAATACTGGATGAAGGAATTTCAGGATCGAGAATCGGATATGTTTTATCGCATACATGACATGCGAATTTGAGGGTGATGGAGGAAGGTTGATCGCCTGGATATCCGTCTGGGTACTTCTTTTTCTTGGATCTATTTGAAGGGGGTTAGTTTATAGATTTGGAATACAAGTGACGAAAAAACATACGGATTTCGTGGACAATCAGCACAACGAGTATGAGAACAAGTTGCGCAAATTTTACTCCCAATCAAATACAAAGAAGAACATTCATGACAAGTTCTTCTAACTCTTTGCATCGGCTTCTTCTTAACCAAAGGTTGACCACCAATTTTATGACTCGGTAAAGTAAGTCTCAACTTCCCAATTTCTTTCCCCTCCCTTTCAACCACAACCGGAATCGGACCCATAATCGCTACCGCCGTCTTTCCCTTTTCCTTTTTCTTCAATGGATACCGAGGACATTTTGTACATCTTGGATGTTCGCAATTGGCACATATTTTAAGGGCTCCAAATGTCATATTACATTTATGACAAGTGCGATGAATTCTCACACGAATGGGTTTTTCAACTCTCCATGCATCTTTTTCCCCATCAAGTGTTTGCCATTCGTGAGCTTCGATTTGTAATTGAAAACGTTCACCTAATTTTCGAGCTCGTTCGGCATTGATTTCGGCTCGGGAGACTTGGATGGGTTGAGGGGAAATAGATGTTTGGGTTTGTTTGGGTTTGATAGCGCCGGTTGGAACGGGTGTTTCCTTTGGTTTTGACGTTGGTTTTGACGCTGGTGTTGGCGTTGGTGTTGGCGTTGGTGTTGGCGGTCTTGGTGCTGTGATCTTAGGGACACTAATATTTAAACTATTAACAAATGCGACAAAAACTTAAAAGCTCTACATTCTCACCTTGTAGTTGAAGCCTTACCAGCAAAAGTTAATCTCCTTGATCCATCACTTCTCCTCAAAACAGTCTTCATCCTTCCAAAAACTCGACTTAATCCTTTCTTTTTATCATCGATCGGTATTGCCGAGGTTCCATGAGTTAAAGAACTCATTATTGCGGTTCCGAGGATTTTAGAATATGTTTGTAAATGAGATTCGTTTGTATTTGTTTTTGATTTATTTTGTACTCGAGTACTCGAGTGAGTACTCGTAGTGACCGAGGGAGTAGTGACCGAAGAATTTTGAATATATCGATATAGAAACCCGAATTCCGAAACTCGAAACTCGAAACCTTCAAATCAATTGAATACTTCCTTTAAAAAGTTATGGTCTCCTTCACACAAATTTTCTCAGTGGCGTATTAATCTCCTTATAGAATTCCTCTTTTGTATAGTTTCACTTCGATTAAACTTCAATCGATCGTCCACCTCGTGCGCTCGGAACCAATGTACCGGTATACAGGGCAAAAATCGCGATAATTATATGTTGTGTCTTCCCAAAACTCTTTTGTAGGATTTGATATGGTTGTATCAAGTAAAGGTAAGTGGTAATAATTGTCTTGAATGTAATATGTATGACAAAGATGGATTGTAATAAGATGAATCCTAAGGTAGTAAGTAAGAAAATAGTAATGAATGGAATGTTTTTATCCAAGAACTCTTTATGGAATAGATAGAATAGATAGAAAGATATACTTCGAGTAGAGTTAAACTAATAAATCCCATGAGTTTGGATATTGGAAAGTTTGTGGAACCATTAGAAAAGCTTGGGATACGCTCAGACAATATAATATGTTGGTTGAAGAAGAAGGAAATGGGATGGATGGGATGAGGTGGGATGAATGATTGGAAATTAGCGAGCCAGCGATGCAGCGTGCCAGGTAGACGGGACAAAATCCCAAAAAAGTAATGAAATAATGTGGGGGCTTTAAATAGATCAAGTTTTAATTCTTAGTATGTTTTTATTTATTGTTTATGGAGTTATTGAATTTTGTATAGATTCTGTGGTATAATCAGGTACAAAAATGAATGCGAATGCGATGATGAGGTGAGGTGAGTGAGGTAAAGTTTGAGTACTATATATAATATATTTGAAAAGCTAGACCTGACTATTAAGTAATAATATGAGGTTGACTTTGTGAAAATGAATATAAATGTGATTAACTATGATTGTGATTGTGATTGTGACTATGACTGTAACTGTGACAATGACTTGTATATATAGATAGAATCAATCTCTCCAATCTTTTGCTGATATGCCTATACTACAAAAATTCATGGACTGTTTCCTTGTACGAGTATTTCTTATAATCAACTCAAAGTGATATGGGTGTGAGTACTCGTATTCTCGATTTTGGTCTCGAACTCCATCTATTCAATATGAATTTTCTTGGCTCATGAGAAAAAGTCACACAAATTGTTTTAAAAAGACGCCATACGCCCGCCATATGATCAAAAGACAACCTGAACTTCAAATTGAATTGAATGAATTGAACTTTCTATTGTATACTCGAGTATCGGTATAAGAACTTATATTGACATATATCGAAACAAGGAGGAGAGTTTGTAAAGAGCTGATAATATACTTGTGATTAATTCGTCTATTTTAGAAGGATGAAGGGTTGATTTTAGAGAGTTGACGAGAGAGAGAATATAATTACTAATGACTTGAAGAATGATTGAAGGAGTATAGTAACTTCATTTTTGAAACATCGCAAAAGATAGTTTAGTAATTATAATTGAATGTACGTTTTTGATATTCTCATCATTTTTCTTTATGAATAAAATACCAGGGTACTTGTTACCATTTGTAGATTTGAAGTCTGGGTTTATCGGTTTTCCGTAAGAGGAATATCTAACCTAGAGGGGTTTCGATTCCCGAAAATCAATACTTAATGGAGTAGATACAGATTCCATATATATATAGACAAAAGATAGAAACTCTTTTGGTACTCATTGTATAATTAATGGTGCAGAAGTTCTTTTCAGTAAGTAGATAGATATATCAAGAGTAATAAAACATATTGAAACCAACAGACTCACGATTGATACCCTATTTTTATGATCCGGACGCACATATCATACTATGTTTTGTTCTAGGCCCATAAAGAATATGCTAAATTCATGTACAAGCAGTATGTAAATGTGAAGATTGCATTGTGATACCGTTGAACGCATCGCTGCAATGTAAGTTGTGGATGAAGATGACTGGTTCCGATGTTCGGATGGAAACATGGCATAGTATGGCATGTTCTTGATGTACAGTATGGATGGAAGTACTGCGGTACTGTATGTACTTAGGCTGGTTGGGTGTAATACAATGAATGAGTAAGTATTTAGGCTGAATATGAATTGAAGGAGATGGGGGGGGGGGATTGAAAGGATGATTTAGATTCTATGGATGGGATGGAATTGATTACAGTGTTAATCGGTAATCGAATTTTTGATAATCACGAATCATATCATTCAATTCAATCCATGATCTATGTATGATTCATCTGATACAAAATCTATTAATTGTTATTTGGTAGCTTGACATTTCTATATGACCCCTTCTCCCTCGGGTTAAAGTGGGGGGTTCGTAAGTTGACCAAATCAGCGCTCGTTCCATCAAGGATTTATCAGGGGTTTTGGATGGGATGGGTTATGCCGTTATGCATGGTTGTAGTGAACAGGGGAGTGATTTTGATAGGTGGTTTACCTTTCTTCAGTAAAATCCCAGGGGAAAAAACACCCCGGAACTTCAAGCAAGCAAAATGTCAAATGCCAATGTTCAACACACGGGTGAGACAGCCCCCATTCTAATCCAATCCCATCAAAACCCACTCCACTCCACTCCCCTCCCCTCCCCTCCGAGTCCCTACCAAAATCCACTTCCCCTCCCTTCCCTCCCCAGCACCCACCGGCACGGATACCAAGACCCCATTTCGACGATTTTCCGTATAACTAACTGGGAACATTGACATTAGCATTAGAATTGACATTGGCCACTCACAATCCATTTATAAATTTCATTCCCACCAAAAACCAAGCAAGGCGGTTTGAAGAAATGAAGGGATTTTATCACAGGAGGCAAAAGAGGGAATTTGGGATTTTGAGATTATTTAGGTAATGGATTTCCAAGTACAAGTATGAGTATGAATGAGTATCAGCATATCACAGTGAATAATTAAATCCCAAATAAATAGAAAGATATAATCAATGGTATAACCGAGACTCGACTCTAGCTTAGTCTTTTCATCCCTTAGGGCCTTCACATGATTACCGGTATTGTAGGTACTAGGTACGCTGTGTTAACCCGAGCCGAATATCAATATTAATATCTCTCCAAATAATGATCCGATTAATTTCGCACAATTTATTTTTACTACTATACCGGTATATGATTTCGAGATTTATTCTTTTTTATTCTCTATCAGAGAGTGTTTGTACTTTAATTATATACTGAATGATGTTACTTGTTTATATATAAACATCTCGATTCATGACTCAAAATAGACAATTTCAATATCCATAATTCCTACAAACGCTCGGGTTATTTAAAAATGGTACGATAGGTAATGCAATAAATTATGGATTTTTCTCCGGATTCTTACATCTTTCCTTACTCCGTAATTTACTGGGTCGGTAGGTGGAATGAGAACCAAGAGATATCTCGTAAGGTATACCTATTTCTTACAAGCTTGTGATCTCCTGGATGGGACTGCGGTTCATACCGGTATTAGAGACCTCAATTTTCTCCTCTCTTCGTACTACAGTACGAACTCGGAATTCGTAAGTAGGAGTCTGGTAGGTACCATACCGGTAGTTGAGTTGGGATTAGATCAAGAGTTCGATTTGAGGATTCACATCTTCATTTTTAGAATTATGGTTTTGAAATGCCGGTACATTCTTTACAAGTGCCGGGTTGAATCTGGCAGTGGCCTTAGAGTTCACCTTTTGATAGTTGTCTAAGGCTATTGTATATCATTGTTTATCACTTTGTACGAGTACTATACTCGCGTTTCTTCCAAGCTTTCGGTTGAAACTCTTGAGATACTGTATGAGAATGAGTTTGGTGATCGGAAGTCCGGACAATAGGGATAGTGATTGAAATGGAGGTGTGCTTTGATATACAAAAATATCGGTATGAATCGGGCATTGTGTTGTGTTTTTGGAATCATTTGACGCTCTAAGGGTATCGGATCTTGGATTAGATGAGTATTCGATGAAGAGTGTGTGTGCGGAAACATGAAGGACGAGGGATGATGTTAGAAGGGGGAATGAGGGGGGAATGAGGGAACAATTCTGATGTGATTATGGTTGGTCATGATGAGAGAAATTGCCGTTTTCTGCTGTCATTGTTTTGAGAAATAGTTTTATCATCATGAGGTCGGTGATGATATCCATGGCTTAATTATAGGATTGAGTATGTATGTAAAAATAAGATTCTTGATACAAGTTCACCATCATTACTTACATCTTTTAGATCCGGACAATCACACTGAAGTTCCCATATTCATCTGTCCATCTGCATTATCCACCCAACTGAGAATAATAGGCGTAAAAAGTCCATTGCAATTCTACTGACGCTGATTCTTATATACCAGCCACCGCTCCAAACGATTCACTTTTCCAGCATCATTCCTCCAAGTGAATACCCCACTACCAATTCCCTAACTAATTGGTTTAAATAGTCCTTACTTGGATGCCACATAACTTTCAGTACTACTAGTACAGCTAAGCACATATGTCTACATATGAATAGTGGCTCAATATAGTTGATATACCATTTATATTCCGCATATAAAGAAGTCTATTACCCATTTGGAGTTCCATATCTTATTTTATCTACACTTTAAATAGTTGTTGTCGTCTTACGTTTCGTTCGCTGTTAGTCTTCTCGGCGGCTAATTCGCTACAATTTCTTCATCACCATTACTATTTTTACCGTTTTACCAATTACTAGTATTGGAATTGTGTCAAGGGAAATACCACACCACTAAACGTCAGCACAGTAATCTTTACAATCCATCTTGAAATGCAAGGTGATTTATATAAGCACCTTGACTACTATAATAAGACTAGGAGTTAAAAGTCAAGGCTTATATACTTTAACTTCTATCTTCTAATATTGTTTAATATAGTAAATATTATAGAACTATGATTTTAAAATCTAGGCACTTTGCAGATTTCTCTCGGATGTCTACTACTCGAGCATATAAAAAGTATATTGATCGAGTCAT